>ONZH01008352.1:0-134444 GCA_900303285.1 Rhinella marina
TGACACACAGAAAGGTTACACGCAGCTGGTTGAAATAAATTTGTATCACTCAGCTAAAACAACAAGAAAAAATAATTTTTTTTCTATATTTTTTTTAAATATTTTTTTGTTTTGTTTTGGTTTTTTTGGGAACGTGACGTGCAGAAACTATCGTACAGCTGACTGACACCCTAATGACGGTGGCTATTTAGACTGCTGCGACCCAGATAAATGTCGCACAGAGATTTTAAGGATCAAGCTATATATGCGTGACAGGTAGCAAGTGACTTGGTTGTATTTTGTGACGTACAGAAAGTGTAACCTGGACAGTATATACGGTTTGGAGTGAGTATGCTGAACTGTGACACACAGAAAGGTTACACGCAGCTGTGTGAAATAAATTTGTATCACTCAGCTAAAACAACAAGAAAAAATAATTTTTTTCTATATTTTTTTTAAATATTTTTTTGTTTTGTTTTGTTTTTTTGGGAACGTGACGTGCAGAAACTATCGTACAGCTGACTGACACCCTAATGACGGTGGCTATTTAGACTGCTGCGACCCAGACAAATGTCGCACAGAGATTTTTAGGATCAAGCTATATATACGTGACAGGTAGCAGGTGACTTGGTTGTATTTTGTGACGTACAGAAAGTGTCACCTGGACAGTATATACGGTTTGGAGTGAGTATGCTGAACTGTGTCACACAGAAAGGTTACGCGCAGCTGTGTGAAATGGATTTGTATCACTCAGCTAAAACAACAAAAAAATATATTTTTTTTTCTATATTTTTTTAAATATTTTTTTGTTTTGTTTAGTTTTTTTGGGAACGTGACGTGCAGAAACTATCGTACAGCTGACTGACACCCTAATGACGGTGGCTATTTAGACTGCTGCGACCCAGACAAATGTCGCACAGAGATTTTTAGGATCAAGCTATATATACGTGACAGGTAGCAGGTGACTTGGTTGTATTTTGTGACGTACAGAAAGTGTCACCTGGACAGTATATACGGTTTGGAGTGAGTATGCTGAACTGTGTCACACAGAAAGGTTACGCGCAGCTGTGTGAAATGGATTTGTATCACTCAGCTAAAACAACAAAAAAATATTTTTTTTTTCTATATTTTTTTTAATATTTTTTTGTTTTGTTTTGTTTTGTTTTTTTGGGAACGTGACGTGCAGAAACTATCGTACAGCTGACTGACACCCTAATGACGGTGGCTATTTAGACTGCTGCGACCCAGATAAATGTCGCACAGAGATTTTAAGGATCAAGCTATATATGCGTGACAGGTAGCAAGTGACTTGGTTGTATTTTGTGATGTATAGAAAGTGTCACCTGGACAGTATATACAGTTTGGAGTGAGTATGCTGAACTGTGTCACACAGAAAGGTTACACGCAGTTGTGTGAAATGGATTTGTATCACTCAGCTAAAACAACAAAAAAAATAATTTTTTTTCTATTTTTTTTTTAACATTTTTTTCTTTTAGTTGTGTTTTTTTGGGAACGTGACGTGCAGAAACTATCGTACAGCTGACTGACACCCTAATGACGGTGGCTATTTAGACTGCTGCGACCCAGACAAATGTCGCACAGAGATTTTTAGGATCAAGCTATATATACGTGACAGGTAGCAGGTGACTTGGTTGTATTTTGTGACGTACAGAAAGTGTCACCTGGACAGTATATACGGTTTGGAGTGAGTATGCTGAACTGTGTCACACAGAAAGGTTACACGCAGCTGTGTGAAATGGATTTGTATCACTCAGCTAAAACAACAAAAAAAATATTTTTTTCTATTTTTTTTTTTAATATTTTTTTCTTTTAGTTTGGTTTTTTTGGGAACGTGACGTGCAGAAACTATCGTACAGCTGACTGACACCCTAATGACGGTGGCTATTTAGACTGCTGCGACCCAGACAAATGTCGCACAGAGATTTTTAGGATCAAGCTATATATACGTGACAGGTAGCAGTAGACTTGGTTGTATTTTGTGACGTACAGAAAGTGTCACCTGGACAGTATATACAGTTTGGAGTGAGTATGCTGAACTGTGTCACACAGAAAGGTTACACGCAGCTGTGTGAAATGGATTTGTATCACTCAGCTAAAACAACAAAAAACTAATTTTTTTTCTATATTTTTTTGTATTTTTGTTTTTTTGGGAACGTGACGTGCAGAAACTATCGTAGAGCTAACTGACACTTTACTGACGGTAGCTATTTAGACTGCGACCCAGACAAATGTCGCACAGAGATTTTTGGGATGAAGCCATACACATGACAGGCAGCAAATGACTTGGTTGTATTCGGTCACATACAGAAAGTGTCACCTGGACAGAAAATAGTGAGTGTACTGAACTGTGACACACAGAATGGTTCCACACTGCTATGTGCAATGGATTTGTATCACTGAGATATAACATAAAAAAATAAAAGGGGGTTATACATGGCGATAGCTGCACTACTAGTGCCAGCCAGCCAAGTGACAAAAAAAAAATGTCTTCTAGCCCTTAGAAGGGCTGTTGGGTTCTTTGTGGGTGATCCCTGCCTAACAGACAACTAAATGCAGGCCCTAACACTGTCCCTGAAAGGCAGCAGCTCTATCCCTAACGACATCCAGACGGCATCTGAGCCGAGCACTGCGGCCAGTCGGTAGTATATTCCAGGGTCACCTGATCAGGCCAGCCAACCCCTGCTATCGACATGTAAGGGCCCCACGTGATGCTGGGTGGTACGCAGAGTCTCCTGGCTTGTGATTGGCTGTTTTTTTAGGCGCCAAAAAAGCACGATGCGGAAGTTGCCATTTCCTCGAGCATGGCGAGATACTTGTCCGAGCAGCGAGCACTTACGAGTACCCTAATGCTCGAACGAGCACCAAGCTCGGACGAGCATGCTCTCTCATCTCTATTGACAAACACTGCTCTAAAGTATCCTCAACATATGTTACTACAGTGTGAACCTAGTATGACCTATCTGATTCTTCTACGATTCAAGCAAGTCTGACTAGCATTTTCACTGTTTGGATGGCAGAACCTTCACTCCATTATACAGACTCTATATTTTGGGATGTAGGGTTCTGTCATCGATATACAGATTAGAAAGCTAGTGAAATATATTGTAGAAGATGTATGATTGACAGTTTTTATATCTTTCATTTAAATATAACCCAGGAAAAACATCAAGGTTGAAACTTGAAACATTATAAAAATTCATGTATTCCATGTTCACCACACTGAATATTACTTTAATACAAGTAATGTAATTTTTATATATCAGATTTCTGTTTCATATATAGAATGTTATAAGACTAACATTTATTATTCACTTTGACACTTTTTGCGGCTATAGAAACACAATAATCTGAAATAATCAGCTCTAGTATTTTTCCAAGATACTATGCCTAGCACAGCGAACAAGCAGCGTGATTACTTATTGTAGGTGGTGCACCTGCACAGTGGAGTAAGAGGTACAGCTAGTGACATTCAGCAACAGATCTAGCCCATGTCAGATTATATTTCATATAGTATGTGTGTTTCATAGCCACAGACATTGGCTAACACGAAGAAATGGATTACGTTCAGGAAAAGCTTAGCTAGAAGTTCATAAATGATGTAATAAAAGTTCAATAACATAGCACCTGCAAGGCTAGACAACTTGTATTCTAAGTCTGATCTTTGTGTTATGACCATAAAAAAAAGTTTATTGTATGTGAAAAAGCACAGAAGCTCACTGAAGGCATCTTATAGTAATGAATTGCTCCAAAAATCAGATCCTCCAGTAAAATATATAACTTTTAATCCAAATTCCAAGTGGGTAAATCTGTAACTACTAAGCCATCACCAACTAGTGCCTAACTAGCAGACCCAACACCCCATTGACACAATGCTTGGTAGAGTGGTTTGTAGAAGGCAGAACAGACCACATTGTGCTTGCCTAAGCCTTGTCTTGACACGTATAATAGTCAACGTGACTAAAGTGCATATGTCAGCAGAATTGTACCTACTGTATGAAACTGGCTGACTTGTTACATGTGCACTTAGAAGCTTAAGGCATCTGTGTTGGTCCCATGTTGATATGTGTCTGCATTGTTGAGAAAAATTACATTTCAAATGAGTCTGTAGGAGCAACGGGGCATTTCTGTTACACTGTCAATCAAAGTGCAGAGGACTTGGCAATTGCAGAGGGGGGTAAGCCTCTAGGAGTAATGGAAATGCCTCCGTTGCTCCTGGAGGTTCATTCGTATATATTAAAACTATTGAGCAGGTATTCTGTGGAAAAATTCTCAAAACATTTTTCTCAGCAATATAGACACGTACAAACATGGGACCAACACAGATGTTTTCAGCTGCCAAGCGCACACGTAAGAGGTCGGGCAGTTTCATTGGTACAAATCTTTTGACAGATGCCCTTTAAATACATGCAGATTTATATAAATATATCTCTATAGTATGTGGTTAGGGTTTGTGTTTAAGTAGTAAAAACTACTGAAAGAATTTAAAAGTTAAAAGGGTTTACCATGATTCTGATACTGATGACCTATCCTTAAAATAAATCATCAACATCAGATTACTGGGGGTCTGACACCTGGGACCTTTGCCTATCAGCTGTTTGAGGAGACCCTAGTACTCTGATATGTGCTGTGGTCTCTTCACAGCTTACCAAGCACAGCACTATCCAGTGGATAGCAGCTGCACTTGGTATCACAGCCAGCTTCATTGACTTGAATGGGACTGAGCTGCGCCTAAGACACGTGACGGATGAACTTCACTGACCTAGGAAGAGGCTTTGGTGCTCATTGGAGTGCAGTGCCCTATTCAAACAACTAATCAGTGGGGGTGCTGGAAGTTGGATCCCCACCAATCTAATATTGATGACCTATACTTTTTTTCAGTAATCAAACAATTAAAACTATATAAATGTGGTATCACTGTAATCATACTGACCCAGACAATTAAGGTAAAAGGTCAACTTTTCCACATACAGAATGTTGTAAAAACAAAACCCATAAAACAGTGGCTGAATTGCATTTTTTTTCCAATTCTACCCAATTTTCATTTTTTTCCAGCCTCCCACTGCATTATATGCAGTTTTAAATGGTGCAATTAGAAAGTACAACTTGATCCACAAAAAAACAAGCTCTCATATGGCTATATGAATGAAAAAAATAAAAAGTTATGGCTCCAGGATGGCAGAGAGTAAAAAATGAAAATGCAAAAATGGAAAATCGCCATGTCAAGGGTTAATATAACAGCTCATCTCTTTGAGCGAGGTACATTATATCATGATTGTTTCTAGTGTTTATATTATTTATGGGGACATGATATATCTATAAAGATATTGCTTGATGTACAACCTCTGCAGACCCAGAGGACTGTTTAAATCATAAAGCAAACATTTTATAATCACATCTAGTAGACAAATCACTTAATGCAAGTACTGTCTAATGCTCGGAGAGATAACAATGGTATCTAAACATCTTTATCAAGGACATGTTATGTAAGTGCTCTGTTGTGAGAGACAAAACTGACGGCTCTGCAGTATTATATTATATGAAACTGTTTGTGCAAATGCATTTCTATTGTAATCTAAAAAATAAGAAAACCCTTAAGTTATACATTTCTTGTGGTTAGTTCACATTGGTTGACGTAACATCCCATACCAACATAGAGAATACTAGAATTCATTCTAAGGTTTATTATACATTTTAGCTTCATGCACATGGGTGTATTACAGTCCAGTACAACCTCAGAGCTGTATTAAGGCACCCATGAACTTATAAAGGATCCTTCCTCTAAGTGTCTCTATCATAGCATGTTCCATCGGAGAAACTATTATAAAGATATTCTCTCCACATCACTTCAAGAGAAACTCAATGATACAGTGCTATACAAAGCACCATATGGCAGCACACTGAATGGCTATAAGCTCCAGATCTGGGGGTATTAGCAAATTATTTTATTGTTATGTATTGTAATGCTATGTTTTGGCCATAAATACCAGACAGAAGAGGTATGGATGGCAAAAGGTTGGCAGGCACAGGGCTAACCACACTGTTCCTCTCTTCAGTAGGAGTGGGCTGGTCCTGCTTCCTGCCACGAGGGAGAGTTCCACAGTACCTACAGTGAGGAGAGGAAGTATAGTACAGAGCTCTTGCTTCTGGTAACGATTTTTGAATCTCCAGAGAGACCAACACCTTTAAGCTTCAAAAAGACACTTGAGAGATAGAATGGTCCGCAGTGTTACAGACACTGGTGCATGATGAGGAACTATGGTTTAGACACCAATCACCCAAATCATAACTAAGCCAGATAAAGTTCAAATCTGAACCTTACAATAGACACCTATTCCCATAAGGGCCAATATCCAGTCATCCATCCTGCCACCATACCTCCTCAACTGGTGCCAGAAACTACACTTTGAATTTGCTGCAACTGGATGTACTGCAAGTTATATTTTGCATTAAAGGGGTTGTCCGGGTTCAGAGAAGAACCCGGACATACCTGCAATTTCACCCAGGCAGCCCGCCTGAAGAGGACATCGAAGCATCTCATGCTCCGATGCCCCCCCCTTGCCCTGCGCTAGATCGCGCAGGGCAAGGTCTCTTTTGTTTGTAAATACTCGCTGCCGGGCGGGTACTTCCGCCCGGCAGTGAGTTCGGTGACGTCACCGGCCTTAATGGGCCGGCTTTAGCGCTGCCCTAGCCGTTTTACTGGCTAGGGCAGCGCTAAAGCCCGTCCATCAGCGCCGATGACGTCACCGGCTCACTGCCGGGCGGAAGCCTCTGCCCGGCAGGGACCGGTACGTCACCGGAACTGGGCTAAATTCCTTTGCCCTGCGCTAATTAGCGCAGGGCAAAGGAGGGCATCGGAGCATAGGATGCTCCGATGCCCTCTTCAGGCGGGCTGCCTGGGTGAAATTGCAGGTATGTCCGGGTTCTTCTCTGAACCCGGACAACCCCTTTAAGTAAAAAGAGACTGTTGTCCATTCATTTCTGGCCTGATTCTTCAAACTACATTTCCCCTGCACCAGTTCCCAGGGAACAACTGCCTGAGGGAGTACAGTATGTAGTACCCTTGAACAGAGGTACTTTGTGGATATTTGCCCCTAGTTCCCCTATGCAACGTAATCAACTCCTCACTTTATTTTATAGTGTTAACTTGACCTGCCTTATACTGTTTAACTGCATTTTATATGTTTGTTGTGATATATATACAGTATATCCTGGTTATTTGCACTGTTTGCACAGAACTGTGGAAAGGGTTAATGAACACTGAAAAAACGTTTGGGACTTTACATAGTAGCATATTAACATAGTTTATAAGGCCGAAAAAAGACATCTGTCCATCCAGTTCGGCCTGTTATCCTACAAGTTGATCCAGAAGAAGGCAAAAAACCCTGTGAGGTGATCCAGAGGAAAGTGTGAGGTAGAAGCCAATTTTCCTCACTTTAGGGGAAAAAATTCCTTCCCGACTCCAATCAGGCAATCAGAATAACTCCCTGGATCAACGACCCCTCTCTAGTAAATATAACCTGTAATATTATTACCCTCCAGAAATACATCCAGGCCCCTCTTGAACTCCTCAGGCAGAGAGTTCCATAGTCTTACTGCTCTTACCGTAAAGAATCCTCTTCTATGTTTGTGTACAAAACTTCTTTCCTCTAGATGCAGAGGATGTCCCCTCGTCACGGTCACCATCCTTGGGATAAAAAGATCATGGGAGAGATCTCTGTACTGACCCCTGATATATTTATGCATGGTTATTAGATCACCCCATCAGTCGTCTTTTTTCTAAAGTAAATAACTCTAATTTTGATAATCTTTCTTGGTACTGTAGTCCACCCATTCCAGTTATTACTTTCGTTGCCCTTCTCTGAACCCTCTCCAGCTCTGCTATGTCTGTCTTGTTCACAGGAGCCGAGAACGGTACACAGTACTCCATGTGTGGTCTGACTAGTGATTTGTAAAGTGGCAGGACTATGTTCTCATCGCGGGCATCTATGCCTCTTTTGATGCAGCCCATTATCTAATTGGCCTTGGCAGCAGCTGTCTGACACTGGTTTCTACAGCTTAGTTTGCTGTTCACTAAAATTCCTAGGTACTTTTCCATGTCAGTGTTACCCAGTGTTTTACCATTTAGTATGTACTGGTGACTTGCATTATCCCTTCCCATGTGTATAACTTTACATTTGTCAGTGTTGAACCTCATCTGCCACTTCTCTGTCCAAGCCTCCAATCTATCCAGATCCATCTGTAGCAGTGTACTGTCCTCTTATGTGTTAATTACTTTACACAGTTTAGTGTCATCTGCAAAAATTTATATTTTACTGTGCAAACCTTCTACAAGATCATTAATAAATATATTAAAGAGAATAGGGCCCAATACTGACCCCTTTGGTACCCCACTAGTGACAGTGACCCAATCTGAGTATGTACCGTTAATAAGCACCCTATGTTTTCTATCACTGAGCCAGTTACTTACTCACATACAGACATTTTCTCCCAGGCCAAGCATTCTCATTTTATATACTAATCTTTTATGTGGTACAGTGTCAAATGCTTTGGAGAAGTCCAGATATACATCCATTGATTCACCGCGGTCGAGTCTAGAACTTACCTCCTCATAGAAACTGATTAAATTAGTTTGACGTGACTGATCCCTCATGAAGCCATGCTGATACGTTATTTGCTTATTTTCATTGAGGTACTCAAAGATAGCATCTCTTAGAAAACCCTCAAACAGTTTACCCACGACAGATGTTAAACTTACCGGCCTATAGTTTTCGGGCTCTGTGTTAGGACCCTTTTTAAATATTGGCACCACATTTGCTATTTGCCAATCCTGAGGAACACTCCCTGTCAATATAGAGTCCTTAAATATTGGAAATAAGGGTCTGGCGATGACATTACTTAATTCTCTTAGGATACCGGGGTGTATTATTTCCGGTCCTGGCGATTTGTCTATTTTAATCTTTTTAAGACGCCACTGTACTTCTTCCTGGGTCAGACAGGGCACTTTTAATGGGGAATTTACTTTTATATTCTGCATTTCATCTGACAGTTTCTTTTCCTCAGTGAATACAGTGGAGAAAAAAATATTCAGTAGTTTTGCTTTCTCCTCATCGCTGTCTACAACTCCTCCCTCATTACTCTGTAAGGGGCTGACACCTTCATGTTTGTACCTTTTACTATTTATATAATTGAAGAACATTTTAGGGTTAGTTTTACTCTCTTTGGTGATTAATCTCTCAGTCTCTAGTTTGGCTGCTTTTATTTGTCTTTTACATATTCTATTTTATCCTTATAGTTTTTCAATGCTTCCTCGCCACCCTCCTGTTTTAGTGATTTAAATGCTTTCTTTTTTTTCATTTATTGCTTTCTTTACGGTTCTATTTATCCACATTGTTTTTTTCTTGTTTCTTATCCTTTTATTCCCATAAGGTATGTACCTCTCACAATTAGATATTAGGATGCTTTTAAAAATATCCCATTTTGTGGCTGTATTTTTATTTTTGAGGATTTTGTCCCAGTTAGTTAGGCCTATGGCCTCTCTTAGTTGGCTAAATTTAGCGTTTTTGAAGTTTGGTATTTTTGTTCCTCCCTGAAGAAACACTCTTTTGAATGACAATTTGAAGGTTATTATATTATGGTCACTATTTCCCAGGTGTCCCATAACCTGCACATCTGTTGTTCTGTCAGGTCTATTGATTAATACTAAGTCCAGTATGGCTGTCTCTCTAGTTGGGTCCTGAACCAGTTGGGAAAGGTAATTGTCTTTGGTTATTTCCAAGAACCTGTTTCCTTTATGAGACGTATAGGTTTCAGTTTCCCAGTCTATATCTGGGTAGTTGAAGTCCCTCATAATAACAACCTCATTATGATTTGCCGTCTCGTTTATTTAATTAAGAAGTAGATTTTCTGTTGAATCTGGTATATTAGGTGGTTTATAATAAACTCCTATTAGTATTTTATTACTGCTTTTGGCTCCATTTATTTCTACCCACAGTGACTCCACATGTTCATGTCCCTCATTTATATCTTCCCGGAGTGTGGGCTTTAGACAGGACTTTACATAAAGGCAGACCTCCCCCCTCTCCGGTTTTGCCGATCCTTTCTAAAAAGATTGTAACCCTGTACGTTGACTGCCCAGTCATAGCTATCATCCAGCCAAGTCTCAGTTACTCCCACTATGTCATAGTTCTCCTCACACATCACTAATTCCAGTTCACCAGTTTTATTAGTCAGGCTTCTGGCATTAGTGTACATACAATTAAGAGGTCTATGTATATTTTTTACCCCACTTTTTAAATTACTATTACCTATGAAGTGATTATCTGGGGTTTTTTGGGTTAAATTTTTAGCTAATAATGGGAAGCTAGTAATTTTCTACAGCTTATCATAAGGTATAAAGAAGAACAGGTTTTGGAGGGAAAAATATACTTGTTTACCACCAAAACTAGACAAACTGACCTTTTGAATGCTTAAGCTATGGTGTTACTGTACAGTATATCTAAAAAAAACGTTTTTGTCTGGAAAAACTGCTACGTCACTGAAGCGCTAATGCAAGTCTATGAGAGATGGGGCTGAACATTGTAACTGTTTGTGCTGAGTTTCTCCTATCTACCTTGACCACTAGAAGGTTCTAGTTTAGCCAGAAACTATATATAAGAAGAGCCGTCAGAGATCCTATTATTGTGCAGTTCGGGAACAGTGCTTAGAAAAGGGGACTGCCAGACTGCATGAATGACCAGAAGAATACTCTGACACTGGGATACTTTACCACAGACCCTGACCACCAGCCTTTGGCCAGGGTACCAGCTAGCTCAGGTCTTTCTGCAGCATCAAACCTGGTTTACTGCAGATCCTGACTCTCTTGACTTATTTCCCATTGGGGTACACCACTCTTTACCATTCGGAGAGCAGCAACACAGCAGCATAGCAGCATAGCATTGCAACAGCATAGCATTGGGGTCACCCCAAACCCGGCCACTGCCAGTACACCTTGAGACAACAACTCATCAGGGCCAGTACCACTGCCATCTGCTGCAGCAGCTTCTGTGGGGCTCGCTGCATGTGTTCATAAGGCCTTAGGACCAGTGTTCCCTTTAAAGGAAATGTGTAATCAGAAAATGAACTATTTTTTAAATCATGTTTTGTTTCATATATTTTTAAATAATTTTTTTTTCAATTTCTCATGTCAATATCTATATTTAAACACAAACTATAAAATCCTGCAGTTTTCACAGTGGCCACTAAGTCTAAATAATTGGCGCCAATTCTTAGTCTGTACAGATCACTTTACTGCAGTTACCTGCTGACATATAATAATTGACCCTCCATTCACAATAGGTGATTGTCAAAGCATATATATTCTTTACTTGTACAGTGACTTCTGCACAGGTCACAGAACATGCCTAGAAAACTCTCCCATAGAAGTCAGTGAGGTCCCCTCCTAACCATTGTGTCTATGGACCATGGGACTTCCATAAAGAATTTTTTTAATGCTGTGTAAGTGCTGTTAAGAACTTTTTTATATTTACAGAACTAATGTATATTAGAACTTGTTTTTTGCAGGATGAAATTTAGATTTTGTTGGTACAGTTTTTGTGGTATGTTCCACTTTTTGATTACTGTTATTGATTTTTTTGTTGGGGAGTTAACAAAAAATGGCGAATTTTGTGTTTTTTATTTTTTTCCAATCAGTATTTTTATATGTAAAGTTAGGGAAGGGTGATTTAAACATTTCATATTTATTTTATTTTTACAGTGACAACTTTTAACCCCCTTAGGGGGCTAGAACCTAGGATCTTTTGATTCCTTTTCCTATTCACCCTAATAGAGATCTATTAGGGTGAATAGCATTTTGGTGTGCTCCTTCCTGGGCTGTGACTCAAACACAGCACAGCAGAAAAGGTGACATAGCAGTCATAGGAAGCTTAAAAGCAATTTCACTGTGCGGGCTGCGATCAGAAGGCAGAGGGAGCCGCATGCCTCTGCCTTACCTCACAGATGTCGTGATCGGTGTTGAGGGGTTAATTGACAGGGTTCAGCGGAATCACCCTTCCTCCATCATTGCAGCCGTGTGTCTGCTGTACGATACAGCCGGCACCCTCCGTGTATGGTGCATGTTCACAGCTGAAGCCGGCTCCATACATTCCCTTGGCTACCGTGACGTACAGGTATACCTGATTTATAGTGATTTGTGATAAATTAGTTTGTAACAAATAGAATTTCATTCAGAGGCATGTAATTTATGAAGAGGCTTGTGCCTTGCTATAAATAACATACTCAGTGGCTGGGTTTGGGGGTGGTCCTAACGCTGCGCTAGGTCTCCAAGACACCATTGAGGTGCCAGCATGTGTTGTTGCTCTCCGGGGAGGATGCTAAACCATGGTGCACCCCAGTGAGAAAGTCCAGAGAGTCAGGGTTTGCAGTAAACCAGTGTGCTTCATCACTGGACTGGACAGTCAAAAAGTAGGCATGTCTGTTTTTTTTTTCTCCAAAACTTTGCATAGTCCCTTATACAGGGTTCCTCTACTCCAGTCCTCAGAGCCCACCTACCGGTCAGGTTTTCAGGATTTCCTGAGTACTGAGCAGGTGATATAATTAGTGTCAGTGCATCAGGACTTGCCATAGATATTCATTCTGTGGAATATTCTCAAATCATGACCGGCAGCTTGGCCCTGAGGATTGGAGTTGGGGAACACTGCCTTATAGTAGCTCTGGAAGATTTCAGTGCATATGTAGAAAGTCCCAAAGCCTGTCAGTATTAGCTAACCCCTTCGACAGTGCAGTGAAGATATAGTGCAATAACACTGCAAATGAACAGGAATTATTACAATAAACATATAAATGCAGTAAACAGTAAAAGTGCACACAACAGCACAAATCATACTGCAAGATAACTCTTCAAAGTGCACTAAAGTAGTGAGTTCATGGCTTTGCATAGTAGCAATAAGGGCAAATGTCCACAAACGTCCAAAGCCTAAAGTACACTTGGTCCCGGGCGCTACACATACCTTCTACGGCAACAGAAGCCCTATCAAGACTGGTGTAGCACACACCAGCCTTGATAAATCAAGGCCTAAGCATTGTAGAAGGGGCACTTGATCTGGCCAAAAAGATGGTTCCTCCCACCATGATTAGTATAGCATTTCACCTTCTCTGTATATGTATCTGGACACTAGAGCTGAGTCACCAGAGCAGAGGAAATGTTTGGGGAGTGCTCCATTCGATGAGGTTACTGTGATGCCCAGAAGACATAAGAACTGTTCCAATAGTCCGGGAGTTCTTCTCTTTTTATCTTATTCTGGGGCAATTGGCAAGTATAAATAATGGTAGCTGTAAAAGTGGCGCTATTACAGAGAGTTACACTCTTTAACGGGGAATCACGACAAAATTGGTATGCGTTCATTTACATGTCTCTTTTCTAACTCTGGTAGTCCATTCTGTTAGAGAAACAAACTACTAAACCGTACCGTAGACAGCGTAGCCGGACGTCATTGGGCACCACTGTAATGGGATCTGGCCAGCTTCTGGCATAAATGCCAGCTTTCTGGTGCAGAAATAGTGCTACATCCCTCACTGCTATCTATGAGGGACTCCTGGAAGGTATCGGAAAGTATGAAACTTGTGACTTTTAACAATGCTTCTCAACTTTTGACTATTCCGGTTTCCAGAAAAGGTTTAATTGCTTGGGATAATTAGCTGTTGACAAAGATGAGTTCCATCTGCTAGCACTTCTTTCAGACACACACCCTCGCAATAGCACATCACTTAGATTTTCATTGTCTCTACTCACAAAGTGTATGTGTGTATTTACCACGCAGCTATCCTGGGGTTTGCAGTCTGCCAGCACACAATTATTGATGAACTGTTCGCTGTGAGAACCACTACATTATACCAGGAGATTGAAAGCAAGTGGACTCCCTCCTGCACCAGGAAATGTATGATTGCTGAGCATTATCATAATACTTTGCCATCACAGACTGCGCAAAATTTGTTAATGAGGAAGAAAAAGAGTGAGACTTACATCTGCTTTTCAGACACCAACCTACTGATACTACTGCTTATTCAGAAACAGAGGCATCATTCAAAAATTGTTTCTGATGAAGTCATTGAGTTTATGTAACAAGATCTCTTTAGTGGTGATAACTAGCTGAGAAGGGTTGTGTGATATGTCATGTGGCTCCACATAACCAAGAAGTACCATCACATTTACGTATGATCTAATACAGACTAGATAGCTGCATGTTTGACTGACAGCTATTCCTCCCACACCAGGCTCAACTGAGTATGCATATGTGTTTTCAATGGGGAAAAAGAGTAACCTACTGCCAGACATTTATAGCCAAGGGTTCAAAGGCTATGTACAGCTTCTGAAGCAATTTTTTTATGAATGCATTTTACTCATTTTGGACTAAAAATCTTTTTTCAATTGGACTTGAGTAGTTCTGTTACAAAGGGTTAACTGTTTGTCTAGCTTTCACTTTTTGCCAGTCATCTAATGAACCTGATCTGTAATTTACTAAGAGACAGGTATAAAGAGGTGTAAGGAGTTGGCTCATATGGGACATTGATTGCATATTACTAGGATATGGCATTAAAGAGGCTCTGTCTGCATGATCTACCCTATTAAACCAGGCTACAGTCTGGTAGTGTTGATCATGCTGATTAAAATGATACTTATGCTAAACAGTGGCAGAGATAATTGTGTTTTTATTTATATGCTAATGAGCAAGTTGGAACAACAGGAGGCGGGGGCTGAATACTTGGAGCATTGCTTTGTAACATCCCCTGTGTTTTGCACATTCCCCCTCCCCTTGATTGACAGGGCTAGACCTCAGCATGCAGAGGGTAGAGCTGTGTCCTAGAGCTTTGCCCTAGCAGGTATATATCATATACACTACTTACTGTAGCCTTACCACATTGAGATATGCTTAGAAAGCTAATATATGTATTATTGATTTATTTACAGGCACAATATATAAAGACACCAGTACTATGTATTAGCTTTCTGAGCAAATGATATAACCATTCTTCCCTATGTGATACTGCTATAGCTTAGTGATAAGTGGTCAACCTTGCATGTTGAGATCCTAAGTTCAAGTCCCAGGAGAGACATATATGTTTTTCCTATTATTTTTTTTTCTCTCTCTCATTTAACCCATAATAAAATGATGTACTATAATAAATGATAAATAGTATATAATAATAATAATAATAATAATAATAATAATAATAATAATAATAAAAGGTTTATTGGTTTATTCATAGGCACAATATAGGATTAAGAAAGAAACTAGCATTACATATTAGCTTTCTAAGCTTTCTAAAAACATTGGGAGAGAATCAACCTGGTGCAAAGGAAATCTGGCTTAGTTGCCCATAGCAACCATTCAAATTCCACCTTTCATTTTCCAAAGGAGCTCTGAAAAATGAAATGTGAAATCTGATTGGTTGCTATGGGCAACTAAGTAAGTTTTTCTTTGCACCACTTTTGATAAATGTCCCCTATTATTCTCAATATGATAAGGATATAGACTTTTATTATGTGTTAAATGAGGGAGGAAAAGAATATCTGAAAGTCTCTCTCAAAATATCTGAAAGTCTCTCTCAAAATTCAAAACTGGGATTTCTACATGCAAGGCTGACCACTTATCACTAAGCTATAGCATTATCATAAAGAAAAGAATGTTCTTTTCTCAGAAAGCTAACACATATGACTGTTGTCTTTATAATCATATATTGTGCGTGTGAATAAATCAGTAATATGTATATTAGCTTTCTAAGCATATCTCAATGTGGCAAGGCTTCAGTAAGCTGTGTATGTGATATGTACATGCTAGGACAAAGCTCTAGGACACACCTCTGCTCTCAGTATGCTGATGGATAGACCAGTCAATCAATGGAAAGGGGAGTATGAAGAGCACAGGGGTGTTACAAAGCAGTGCTCTAAGCATTCAGCCCAGCCCCCTGATGATCATTTGCATATGAATAAAATGCAGATATCTCTTCAGCTGTTTAGCATATAGACAACAGAAAGTTATTGTTTTAATCAGCATGATCAATGCTACCATGCAGTATGCCTGGTTTAATAGGATTGATCATGCTGACAAATCCTCTTTTTATGAGGATTGGTTATATTGATATTTGATCGACATACCGATTTTGAAAATATCTGGTTATCTTTGAAATAGTCTTTGTGATCCACAACTGGGTGGTGCACTCCCTATGTTTTTATATATATGTTTTTTTACAGTGTTGTGATGCTTAATTAACTAACTGTTAAGATGTATGTCTCTTCTATACCTTTTAGATGCTGATCCTTTTGCACCTGTTATCCTGTCCCGGTTTGGTTTTGCTGTTAGACCATATGATCCATATATTTCCTTAGATTGTGATTGGAGAGCAAATACACAACTCGGTGGCCTATTTGGAACAAATGGCAGGTGCAGAACAAATGAACTGAGTTTGGACCTCACGTTGGTTACGTGAAATTTATTTTGACTCTTGCCACTTTTTGCACTTTAATTTAGCAGTCTTATTATATGTACTCTTCCCCCTATATTAACAATGTCCCCCCTTAGTATTCATTGTCTTGCATATGTATTTTTATGGGTATTTATATGGAGATTTATATAGATATTACGAAATATGATTGTTCTACATTTTTTTATTATTTATGCACAATATCTGCTAATTTGGATACACTCTTTTTCACTACTAATGGCTAAATTAGTATAACAATATGACTATAGGGTCTATACCAATTCTTTATGTTTAATGTTTACAATTTTTGCACTTTGTTTACCAACATGGCACTTCACATGACATATTTTTGCACTTGCACTGGTTATGGTTAGAGTTAGAGTTGAACAGCACTATAGCACATGCGCTTCTTTATGCTGGCTCTTGCATTTTCTTATATGTTTACATTTCAATACACGCCACATTTATAGTAGGCATATTTCACATTACTTTCTAATAGTAGAGTTTGGCTTCCATGGTTGCCCAGATTACAGGTCACGTGATCGGCATAACGTGATCAACCCGCGTAACCGACCTATAACTGAGACCGCCACTCCAATATTTTTTTTTTCAGTAGGGTATATTGTTTTTATTTCTCCAGGACACACTGTATGTACAATGATCTTTTATTGATTTGTATTAAAATCCCATCTGGATCGGGGTCACATGATACCGCCTTGTCACGTGACCGGCGGCGTGATGACCTGGCCAAGTGATGCTGCTCAGCATAGATACAGAGATGTTATATATGCTAGTAGGTATTGTTGTAGATCATTTAGCGTTAATTAAAGCAGGTGGTGCAAAACACAACTATTGGTCAGGTTGGGGTATATAAAGTTTGTGTTTCCCACCCTTCTCCATCCCCCTGAGGAAGCAACATGAAACACATGTTTGTGCTGAGTGAGGTGCCATCTCTCAGTCTGTACACTTAAACTGTATGCAGTGGTCCATAGTTGTATTGTAAATTCACTTGTCTTACTAATATGTACCTTGCACAACTATGTAACCACTTCCTTGTACCACTCGACCATACTGTAGATTGGTGCCTCCTCTGTGGTGCTTCTGTCAATACAATGTATTTGTTTTTTTAACCTTATACAGTTATAATAAAGATGATATTTTTTTAACATTCATTTGAAGTAGTGTGCGTCTTTTCCTATTTCCTATTTTTTTTACAGCCTCTTTAATGTCAGGTAGGAGCAGGTCCTAGAGGTGGGACTAACCGGCCTTCAAAGTAAAGAATACACTGCTTATCAATCCCCCATGCCACAGATTAGGATTTAACAGACACAAAGCTCAGTTTTGCAACTAGATTTAGTCACAACTGGCATTTTTACACAATTCTCGCCAAGGGGCATGTTGAGGGCAGGGTATGGTTGTGGCCATCAGCCCGAACACATTTTCCATCATTTTATGCCATGGCATCATTTTATGCTGAAATAAAAGGATGATTGAAATGTACACCAGCTACGAACTGGAGTAATTTTTGAGTCTGGCACATGGACTGCTGCAGGACTGCTGTGCTTGGTGGATAAAGCACAGCAGTCTTTTCTGGATTGAGTGGCCTGCCGGAGGAAGCATTTCATTTATGATGAGGCCTGTGCCTCACATTAAAATTAAATGCCTGCTAGGCTGCTCCGACAGTAAAGCACCCATCAAGATCGATGTAGCACATGTCAGTCTTGATAAATCAGGGCCACAATCTGTCCAAAACTGGTTCAGCAATGGAGTATTACTTACTGTATCACAAAAATGTCATAACATTTGCTTACACAGCCTAAAACTGAAATATAGCAAATCAAGTGGTTGTTATACTGTATATGCCAATTACAAATATGTTTTTCTTTGCATTTTGTTATCCAGATGACCTTGTTATTTTGGGATTATATTACCCAGATACTCTTTCCTCTGGAATTGCAGCTCACTCAATTCAACCCCCAACGTGTTTGCACTCCATACTTTACCTGGGTTTAATTAACATTATATATACATGTAACATTACCAAGGCTGTTTGAGATTCAAATACTAATGACTAGAGATGAGCGAACGTGCTAGTAACGAGCACCGTACCGCTCGGCTCCCCTGCGCTCGCATGGGCGCAGGCAGCCGCTTCCGTCCTCCTAAGGAGGACAGAAGCGGCTGCCTGCGCCCATGCGAGCGCAGGGGAGCCGAGCGGTACAGTGCTCGTTACGAGCACGTTCTCTCATCTCTACTAATGACTTATCTTCAGGAGCAGCTGTTGGAAGGGTCCACGACATTATAATTATAGCTTATCCTGATTGTTGTCAATGTCCTGGTTTGGGAGAGATATCTACTAAGCTGACCACTGGTAGTCATATTTTCTCTCTATTCTCTCCTCCATATTATCTATGTGCACTGGAGAAAGGGTATTTTGACGTATGGACATTTGTGGACGTTTGCCCTATTGCTACTACGCAAAGCTCACTACTTTAATGCATTTTGAATAGTTAACTTGTTCTGTTGTGTGCACTAATAATGTTTTATATTGTTGAACTACATTTATATGTTTATTGTAGTACTGTATATCCTGTTCATTTGCACTGTTATTGCACATCTGCACTTCACTATAGAAACTTTTATTGCACAGCCAGCTAATACTGAGAGACTTTGTGACTTTCTACCTATGCACTGAGAAGTTTGAAATCTTCCACAGTTACTATAAGAGACTATGCAAAGTTTTGGAGGGGAAAAACAGAACAGTGACCTTTGACTGTCTGGTTTAGCTCTGTTGTCTGCTGAAGACCTGTTTGAGTCTGGCAAAACTACTTAGTCATTCTCTTCAACTTGTATTTAATCTCTGAATAAGTCTATTACAGACTGAAATTGCAACATTGTTTCGGTTTAAAGTGTTTCTGTCACCAGAATTAACCCCTTTACACTGGCTGAGATTAGCAATGTGCTAATGTCAGCAGAATCTAACTCTGCTATTTTTAGGTTTATTGATGCCCCCCCCGTTCATTAAGAATTCCTACTTTTATTATATGTAAATTAGCCTCTAGGAGCGGGGGGGGGGAGGCGTTGCTTCTGCGCCTAGAGGCTCCATTCTCCTACCTCATTCCACGCCCTGCCGTCCTTGATTGACAGGGTCAGGCCAGTGTTCGTCTCCTGCTGCCGGCCCTGTGTGCACAGTGCACAGCGCATGCGCAAGATTTACCCAGCACACAAGGCTGGCAGAAAAAGACAAACGCTGGCCCTGCCAATCAAGGACGGCGGGGCGTGGAATGACGTAGGAGAATGGAGCCTCTAGGAGCAGGAGCATTCTAGGAGCGTCTAGGAGCAGGAGAATTCTTAAGGAACGAGGGCCATCAATAAACCTAAAAATAGCAGAGTTAGATTCTGCTGACGTTAGCACATTGCTAAAGTCTGCCAGTGTAAAGGGGTTGATTCTGGTGACAGAAACCCTTTAAGCTATGATTCTCCACTGTATCCCTCCCAGTAGAAGATTCTATTTCAGTTAGAAACTGTATATAAGGAGAGCAGTTAGAGCCCCTATTTGTCTGCAGATCGGGACCACTGTTTAGTAGGAGAGACTCTGCAAGTCTCCAGGTAGAGGCCAATGTTTAGTAGAAGAGACTCTGCTAGACTGCACAAGTGGCCAGAAGATGACTCTGAGATCGGAATACTCTGCCAAAGACCCTGGGTCACCAACCCTTTGACCAGAGGGCCAGCCAGTTAGCTGATCCACAGACCCTGGACAGAGTACCAGCCTTGTGAGAGAAAGAAGAACAGCTAGCTCAGGCCTATCCTCAGTATAGAACTTTTTTCTGCTAGTGAGTAGACTGGAGAAGCCAGTTCAGTGCCTTGCCTGTATTGTTTTGCACTTGAGTTTCTCCCATAAATAAGCACACTGATTTACTGCAAACCCTGATTCTCTGGACTTTTTTCCCATTGGGGTGCACCATACCTTAACATCCCCTCTGGAGAGCAGAATGGAATGCTGGAGAAGTGGTGACACCTCAGTGTTGTCTCTTGTACTGAAGGTACAAGAAAGTACACTCCAGGTCTTTTACAGTTTGACAATTCTGGTGGTGTGTACATGTACGCAGTCTAATTTTCAATATTACAGTTACATACAGGGGTTCAGGAAATCTTTTTCAGCAAAAAGCCTAATGTCTCATTTGTGAAGCAACTGTCTCTGAAATGAAGCATGCAGCATTTGTCCTGCTCTCAAGTTTGCAAACTTGACAAAAGCATATAATCTTGTGTACAGCGAAGTGAAAGATTAGTTTGCCCTTAGGTGCATGCTGGAATTCATGTCTAGATGAGAAGCCTAGTGAGTGCAGGAAGCTAAAGAAAATATCTATGATACAGAATCAGAAAGGACACATTTAGTGAGGTACACATGCATGTCGAGACTCTAATGCGCAAGTCGCTTATTGCTTGGTGTAAGCGTAGCTCATTTATCTCTCTGTGGAGACTGTTTCCATGGTAACGAGTTGGAATCTTGACATTTTGAGAGTTTCTGCCTGACTCGGCTAATCCAAAGGGGACGCTTATTTGTTATATTTCCTCTAATAAATGCTTGATGAGGGCAACCAACACATACACACACAGTACACAAGTGACACAAGATTAATGCGCATTGTGCATTTATTTTAGAGGTATGTGAACCAAAGCCAACCCACATTCTCAGACCTCACACTGTAATATGTATACATGTATATTCAGAATGCAGCCTTGTTCTAGCCTTCATAAGGTCATTAATGACATAAACCACAATACATAAAAGTTACCTGGTAGAAGAGGCTATACTTATCCAGGTCCAATGACCTGGGCTTATACATTACAGACACGTTGCAATAAAAAAAAAAAATGCAGAAGAAAAACCAAAACGCATTGTAAAAACTGTTTTCACTGCAGCTGCCGCAGTTTTTCAGTGTATTAATTGCCCATGTGGTTCTAAAGGGTGACACGTGAAGTAAATGGGTTTCACATGTGAAAACCATGTGAGCACTTAAAGGGGTTTTCAGAGATTTTGATACTCTGATCAATCGTAGAGGTATGACACCCGAGACCCCCACCGATCAGCTGTTTTGAGAAGGCACCAGAGCTCCTGTGAGCACCGCAGCCTTCTCAGTGCTTAGAAAGCACAGTGCCCTACATTGTATAGTGGCTGTGCTGGGTATTGCAATCAACCTCATTCACTTATATGATTATAGGTCATCAGTATCAAAACAGTTTTTCCAATACGGTTTTTGTATTGTTTTTTTTGTTGTTTTGTTTTTTTACTGCAACTCATTGATAATGTGTAAACTAATTCTGTAGGTATGGAAAATCCTAGTTCACAAACATTTTTTGCAGAATTACGTCATTTTTTAGATTTTTTTGTTCAACAACAGGTCTAATAATTTCCATACTGACCATAATAATAATAATGATAAGGATCAAGACAGATTCCAAAATAGTCACGAAGGTAGACATGTTTTTCTCATTTTACAAGCCAAATATTGGAGAGTAATATATTGCTGGAGATTTATCAATGTCTTTTTTCCATCCTCTGTAAAACAAGCAGCTCAGTACTGATAACTCGTAGATAATCTTACATTTACTTTAGACAGGGTTCACACATTGAGGAGTTATTATACTGTTCACCCAGCCCAGAAATCCATGATGAAATCCACAAGCATTATGGATTTTGTTCCGGACTTAGCCACAGATTTCACCAATTAACCACTGTATTGCAAAGAAGAAACCGCTGTGGAAATAAGCAGCATTTTTGCAACTGACAGGGAATGCTGGTGATTTGAAAATCCACGGCTTGTCAATAGACCACTACTATTTTATATGCTGTAAGTGAATGAGGCTTTTAAAAAATATTTTTAAGATCTTCTTGCACCGCATAATAAATAGTCTAGGGACATTCTGACAATGGTTGCTTTATCCAATAGTCAAGTTGAACGTCAAAGCAAATATATCAACCCATTGACTAACAGGGTTGTACATGTACGTGGAAGTCTTCACTTTTTATATGGTGCCTGTTTGTGAGTGCTAAGATTGAAGACGCTGTTCCTTAGTAATGATAGACCGTAGCCTGCTGGACCCTCCAATGCCTATCACAGATATTCCAATGTAGGCCTGCAGGTGGCAGTACTACATTGGAATATACTGAATTATTTTATTTAGCAGTGCATAAAATTCCATTGGTATATAGAAATAACAATCTGATAATTGCACATTGCAAATTTTCTTTTTAATATAAAAAATACAGTATATAAAAATTTAAATCACCTTCCCAGAATAAAAATAAAAATAAACGATCAAAAAAATGAACAACAAAGGCATCACCGCATCCAAAAATGCTTGTACTGGTACTGTAAAATATAAAAATATTTATCCCATACATCAAATGGCATAACAGGAAAAAAAATAAAATAACCAATTTGCCATCTTTTCATCCCTTTACTTCTCCAAACAAATTTTACTAAAAAGTGATCAAAAACTCATACATGCTCCAAAATGGTATCAATAAAACTACAAATTGCCCCCACAAAAAATAAGCCTTCACACAGCTCCATAGATGTAACTAAAAAAAAAAGTTATGGGTGTCAGAATATAGCCATGCAAAATAAAAATTATTTTTTTTCAATCTCAAAACACAAACAAAATTATACAAATTGGGTACCTCTGTAATCATACTGACTGAAGATAGTAGGTCAGTTTTACCACATAAGGAACACTGTAAAAAAGCAAAACCCATAAAACTGTAGCAGAATTGCATTTTATTTCCAATTCCACCTCATTTGGAATTTTTTTCCAGCCTCTCACTACAGTATGCAACAGTAAATGGTGCACTTAGAAAATACAACTTGCTCTATAAAAAACAAGCCCTATGTGAACAGAAAAATAAAAAAAGCTATGGCTCCAGGAAGGGAGGAAAAAAGAGGACACAAAAATGGAAAATTGTCAAGTCCTCTACGGGTTAAAGAAGCACACCAGAACTTTTTTCTTTGCCTATTTAGTGCAGTATAGGACATTATTGAAGAATATTATACAGTCTCTAGTGTATGCCTTGTCTATCTGATTTATTTGATGTGGAAATTGTGTAATTCTTGATTCCTTCTCCCCTTAGATATGGTTTTATTAATGAATCCTACATTTCCTCTGATGTCTGGCTTTTAAGAGACAGAAGGGGCACAGTTTCAGCACACTACACTGCTCTGTCTAAAGGCAGTCATGACAGATTTGTGATACAGCTGTTATCCCCTCACACTGCAGTGTCTCCATGTTCTCAAATGTGATGCATCTTGAGCCTGTCTGTCCTCTCTGTCTTGTCAGTTCTCTTGTCAGCTCTGACATGCAAGAGGTAATGAGTCTAGTATCCCATATAACTACACTGTAGAGTCAGCATACACAGATAGTATAGGCAGTGTGAGTCAGGAGGTTTATATAACTGCAGCTAATTGTTCTATACATTCACCTACTATATATCTGCACTACTGGTCATTATAAAGAGATATACAGATGAACATGGAGTGTGATAAGGGTAGGGCCCTGGGAGCTTCCAAGAGGGATTTGATTGGTAATAATGTAATCTTTTGGTTCACAGGAAGTCAGCCACAGAGGAGAGGCCGAGTTCCTCTGTTCACACATTAGAATAACCAGCCAGACTTGAGATCACATGACCAAGTCCCCATAATGAAAAGGTTCAAAATGTATGGATGCTACTGAGTTAGGGTGAGACAGATTACACTGCTGGAATACTGGTGGTGAGTTATATATGTAAAATAAAACAAAAAAAACAAACAAAAAAACACAGAGTACTTCTTCTTCTACTAATTTTCTGTAGACCAGAGGCTTATAATGTTATACTTGAACCTCATTTCTAGAGATGAGCGAACATGCTCGTCCGAGCTTGATGCTCGTTCGAGCATTAGGGTATTCGCATATGCTCGCTACTCGGACGAGCATATCGCGATCCTCAAGGAAATGGCAACTTCCTCTTCCTGCATGTTAGGTGCCTTTTTTCAGCCAATCAACATGCAGGAGAGTCTTTGGTACCTCCTAGCATCACGTGGGGCCCCTACAAGTCGATAGCAGGGATTGGCTGGCCAGATCAGATGACCTGGAAATATAAGAATCTGGTCCCGCGCTGCTCGCGTCATACGCCATCTGCATGAGATTAGGGCTAGAGCTGCTGTCTGTCAGGGAGAGTGTTAGGGCCTGAATTTAGATGTTGGTTAGGCAGGAATCACCCACAAAGAACCCAACAGCCCTTCTAAGGGCTACAAGCACCTTTATTTTTGGTCTCCTACAGGCTGCTGGCTGGGACTTGTAGTGCAGCTACCGCCATCTTGGCTGCACACTGTACACAGTGACTGGTGGCAGAAGGGACAGCACGTGGTCCACACAGACCCAAAATAAATTGCCCAAAGTACTCATTTTTGCGGCTGCTGTACCTTGGCTTGCTGAGATCTGTAGTGCAGTCTAGGGAATACGTTTTTCTGTCATTTCAATACATTACAGTCTAGTGAACAATTAGGTAGTGTACTGTACAGTAGCGTCAGTCTAGAGAATACATTTTTCTGTCATTTCTATACACTACAGTCCAATGAACAATTAGGTAGTGTACTGTACAGTAGCGTCAGTCTAGAGAATACATTTTTCTGTCATTTCTATACACTACAGTCCAGTGAACAATTATGTAGTGTGCTGTACAGTAGCGTCAGTCTAGGGAATACGTTTTTTATATATCCTACAGTGCTCTGAAAAATTGAGTTGTTTGCGGTGCAATAGCCGCCTTCTAAAGACTACGTTTTTCCTCTCAGTCATATATACTACAGTGCAGTGCGAAATTGTGTTATGTGCTGCACACTAGCCGAAGTGTAGAAAATAGAAAATATAAGTTTTTCCTTTCAGTTATATATTATACAGTGCAGTGAAAAATTGAGTGGTTTGCAGTGCAATAGCCGCCGTCTAAAGACTAAGTTTTCCTCTCAGTCATATATACTACCGTGCAGTGCGAAATTGTGTCGTGTGCTGCACACTAGCCGGAGTGTAGAAAATATAATTTTTTCCTCTCAGTTATATCTTAGACAGTGCAGTGAAAAATTCTGTCGTGTGCTGCACACTAGCCGGAATGTAGAAAATAGAAAATATAATTTTTTCCTCTCAGTTATATCTTAGACAGTGCAGTGAAAAATTCTGTTGTGTGCTGCACACTAGCCGGAGTGTAGAAAATATAGGTTTTTCCTTTCAGTTATATATTATACAGTGCAGTGAAAAATTGAGTGGTTTGCGGTGCAATAGCCGCTGTCTAAAGACTAAGTTTTTCCTCTCAGTCATATATACTACAGTGTAGTGCGAAATTCTGTCGTGTGCTGCACACTAGCCGGAGTGTAGAAAATAGAAAATATATTTTTTTCCCCTCAGTTATATATTATACAGTGCAGTGCAAAATTCTGTCGTGTGCTGCACACTAGCCGGAGTGTAGAAAATATAAGTTTTTCCTTTCAGTTATATATTATACAGTGCAGTGAAAAATTGAGTGGTTTGCAGTGCAATAGCCGCCGTCTAAAGAATACGTTTTTCCTCTCAGTCATATATACTACAGTGCAGTGCGAAATTATGTCGTGTGCTGCACACTACCTGGAGTGTAGAAAATATAAGTTTTTCCTCTCTGTTATATATCATACATTGCAGTAAAAAAATTGAGTGGTTTGCGGTACAATAGCCGCCGTCTAAAGACTAAGTTTTTTCTCTCAGTTATATATCATAGAGTGCAGTGAACATACAAAATGTTGAACCCAAGGGCTAAGGGTCGAGGACGAGGGCGTGGACGTGGGCGTTCAAGTAGTGTAAGGGGCAGAGGACGTGGTCCTGGGCAGGTTGACACAGTACATGTTGATGAGGTAGCAGTGGAACGCCGCAGAGTTTCGCTCCCTAGCTTCATCTCGCAACTTACTGGTTCATGTGGTACACCAATATTGAAACCACAACAGTGCGAACAGGTGATGACGTGGATAGCGGACAATGCTTCCAGTAATTTATCCACCACCCAGTCTTCCACGCAGTCCACCCACGCTAGCCAAGGGGGTAGACCTCTTTCTCCTCCAGCTCAACCTCCTTCCCCCCAGCCTGCCCCCCCGCCACGGAAAGTATGGATTCAGATCAGGCATACTCACAGGAACTCTTTTCAGGACCCTATCCAGAGACACAAACCACTGTCCAACAGCAACCTGAGCAGTTGCTCTGTCCCGATGCCTAAAATTTAGAACTTTCACAGTCTGTGGGTGATGAGAGTGTGGACTTAGTGCAAGTAGTGCGTGAAGAGGTGTCGGATGATAATGGTGATGATGATGAGACACGGTTGTCAGACAGTGACGTTGTTGTCAGAGTGAGGAATCGGAGGAAGAGCTGGTGGATGATGAGGTGACTGACCCGAGCTGGGTTGGTAATCCTACTCAAGACAGTGCTTCTGAGGGGGAGGCAAGTGCAGCACCAGAACAGGTTGGAAGAGGCAGTGGGGTGGCCAGAGGGAGAAGCAGGGCCAGAGCAGGTAGATCAGCAACTGTTTCACAGAGTCAAGCTCCCGTGCCGAGGCCTAGATGTTCGCAAGTCTGGAGGTTTTTTAAAGAAAGTGAGGATGACCGACGGACTGTGGTGTGCAAACTGTGCCACACCAGGATCAGCAGGGGAGCCACCACTACCAGCCTAACCACTACCAGCATGCGCAGGCATATGAGTGCTAAACACCCGACTCAGTGGAACCAAAGCTGTTCACCTCCTGCGGGTCACACCACTGCCCCTTCCCCTGTGTCACATGCTGGCTCGGTGAGTCAACCCCCTGCCCAGGACCCCGGCACGAGCGCCTACCGCCCTACAACCACCCCTTCACCTCCACGATCCTCCACAACCTCCACCAATGTGTCCCAGCGCAGCGTTCAGCTGTCTTTGTAGCAGACATTTGAGCGCAAGCACAAATACAATTCCAGCCACCCACATGCACAAGCCCTAAACGTCCACATCTCCAAATTGTTGAGCCTGGAGATGCTGCTGTCACGCTACGGTGTGGGAGGGAAAACTCCACACCGAGCATACACCGATACACTACAGTGAGATGAAGACCGATTAGCAGGTAAGAAGCCAGTGGCAAGGAATACCACTGAACCAAGTGCACCGGAAATACCAGGAACCAAATCCAGAGGGCAGAAACCCACAGAGCCCCAGATGGTAGGGATGCACTTATCCAGAACTCACTGGCTACACCTCCAGGAAGGTCCCGGTGCACCTGGCAACTTACCTGCTGATACTGCTGATAGAAGCACCAGCAGTCCATACACCAAAGACTGAGCCCAGGCACATGTACTGGAACCCGAACACCTAACAGGACTCAGTACACACAACAAACCCAGGAACCAGCTCACCGGCAACAACTCACAGTATCGCTGTTCCCCCTCCGGGGAACCCTGGAGCCCTCTCACCGAAGGCACATACATACAGGAAATGTCTGGACTCCATGTCAGAAGACACATGGCAGTCACAGACCAAACACCCACCCGTACATAAACCAAATAACAGGAATAAGGGAAGGGGATGAGAGGACCTCGGGAAGACCTCGATGACATATTAAGTGGCCACAAGGACTGGGCAGATGGAATCCCAGGAAAGGTGCATAGCTCCAGCACCAACGGAGGCTGGAGCACAACTAACCCACCAGGCTAGCAACAACAGAATAAAAGCACCTAGTGACCACACCCAGGTCAATATGTTAACCCCATGAGAACCAGACAGGGAAGGAGGGAAGTATGCACTAAGGGAACATACCAGCAACCAAAACTACACGTTGCCCCTGGCAACCACGGCCTACTACCGCAGCCAGGATGCCAGGACACAAACATGAGCAACATGGAAGCCGTGTCACGGAGAACAACCGAGACACCACCAATTTACACGTTGCCCCTGGCAACCAGCATACAACCAAATCCGGAATACCAGGGCACAAACATGAGCAACATGGAACACGTGTCACGATAACCACACGGTACGTGACACTACCTCCCCCTTTACTCCCCCTCTCCCAAATTTTCAAGGGGAAGCAAAGTGGAACACAAACCACCTAACAAACAAAAAATGTCGATTCACACCAAACACCAAAAGTGCCAGAACCGAACAGACATCCACACTCAGTGCCTATTCACACACACCAGGCCGCAGCCAGCAAACATCACCGAACCAGCAACACCTAAGCCAGTAAACCGAGTGAATGCCGCCAGCAAACACAGCACCAAAAACAGGTGAACTGAGAAATGGATGAGGGGAGAATCAGACACAGGACACAGATCACACAAGTAACAAAAAGCTGCCGCCAGCAAACCCCAACCCCACCTAGGTCAAAGGCAGCCAGCCAACAAACAACCACGGTCACCGTGACCCGAACTGAAACAGATCCACCCCTTTCACCCTCCCTCCGGAGGACAAGCATGCACACCAAAAAAACAGCAGGCGCAACATGCAGACACCCTCTCACCGAAGGTAAAGGCATAACAGGGAAAAGGGAAAACACGCAAAGTGGCCAAATATGTCATACTGTCACGCTACAGTGTGGGAGGGGAAACTCCACACCGAGCATACACCGATACACTACAGTGAGATGAAGACCGATTAGCAGGTAAGAAGCCAGTGGCAAGGAATACCACTGAACCAAGTGCACCGGAAATACCAGGAACCAAATCCAGAGGGCAGAAACCCAGTGAGCCCCGTTCTTCACAGAGCCCCAGATGGTAGGGATGCACTTATCCAGAACTCACTGGCTGCACCTCCAGGAAGGTCCCGGTGCACCTGGCAACTTACCTGCTGATACTGCTGATAGAAGCACCAGCAGTCCATACACCAAAGACTGAGCCCAGGCACATGTACTGGAACCCGAACACCTAACAGGACTCAGTACACACAACAAACCCAAGAACCAGCTCACTGGCAACAACTCACAGTATCGCTGTTCCCCCTCCGGGGAACCCTGGAGCCCTCTCACCGAAGGCACATACATACAGGAAATGTCTGGACTCCATGTCAGAAGACACATGGCAGTCACAGACCAAACACCCACCCGTACATAAACCAAATAACAGGAATAAGGGAAGGGGATGAGAGGACCTCGGGAAGACCTCGATGACATATTAAGTGGCCACAAGGACTGGGCAGATGGAATCCCAGGAAAGGTGCATAGCTCCAGCACCAACGGAGGCTGGAGCACAACTAAACCCACAAGGCTAGCAACAACCGAATAAAAGCACCTAGTGACCACACCCAGGTCAATATGTTAACCCCATGAGAACCAGACAGGGAAGGAGGGAAGTATGCACTAAGGGAACATACCAGCAACCAAAACTACACGTTGCCCCTGGCAACCACGGCCTACTACCGCAGCCAGGATGCCAGGACACAAACATGAGCAACATGGAAGCCGTGTCACGGAGAACAACCGAGACACCACCAATTTACACGTTGCCCCTGGCAACCAGCATACAACCAAATCCGGAATACCAGGGCACAAACATGAGCAACATGGAACACGTGTCACGATAACCACACGGCACGTGACAGCTGCCCTATAGACTGACGCCACTATTTTTCCCGATGTGCCGTACCAGCCCTACACCAGCACGTGTCAAAGAACATCATCCGTGCCCTGACCAACGCGGTTAGTAATAAGGTCCACCTAATCACGGACACGTGGACAAGTGCTTCCGGGCAGGGACACTACATCTCACTGACGGCACATTGGGTTAACTTGGTGGAGGCTGGGACCGAGTCTGACCCTGGGGCAGCTCATGTACTGCCCACACCGAGGATTGCGGGGCCTACCTCGGTCACGGTTTCTCAGATGTACTATGCCTCTTCCTCCAACCCCTCCTCCTCCTCCTCTGAATTACCATCCGTGGGCACGGCGCCTTCAGTCAGTAGCTCTAGGCGCAGCAGCAGTGCCGTGGGTAAGTGCCAGCAGGCGGTGCTCAAACTGCTGAGCTTAGGTGACAAAAGGCACACCGCCCAAGAGCTGTTACAGGGCATCACGGCGCAGACCGATCTGTGGCTGGCACCGCTGAACCTCAAGCCAGGCATGGTTGTGTGTGACAACGGGTGTAACCTAGTGGCGGCTCTGCAACTCGACAGACTGACACATGTGCCATGCCTGGCCCACGTGTTCAATCTCATAGTTCAGCGGTTCCTCAAGACATACCCCAATTTGTCAGATTTGCTCACCAAGGTGCGCCGCATCTGTGCGCATTTCCGCAAGTCAAGCACAGATGCTGCCACTCTCAGGGTAGCGCAGCGGCGCCTACAACTGCCAGCTCACCGACTGTTGTGCGACTTGCCCACGAGATGGAATTCGACATTAAACATGTTATCCAGAGTTTACCAGCAGCGCAGAGCGATTGTAGACTGCCAGATGTAAACTTCCACCAGAACTGGTAGTCAGGTCAGTCAGCTTCCTCAAGTCTACAATGAGGAGTGGACGTGGATGTCTGATATCTGTCAGGTGTTGAGCAACTTTGAGGAGTCAACACAGATGGTCAGCGGCGATGCCGCCATTATCAGCCTCACCATCCCGCTGCTTTGCCTGTTGAAAAACTCACTGCTTAGCATGAAGTCAGAAGCTTTGCGCTTGTCACAGGAGATGGGGGAAGAAGATACGTCGCTTGATAGCCAGAGCACCCTCTGGTCTGTTTCTCAGTATTGGAGGAGGGGGATGTTGGCGAGACAAAAGAGGGTACCAATTCTCAGTCCTTCTTAACTTTTGAGCGTGTATGGGCTGAAGAGGAGGAGGAGGAGGAGGAAATGGAGAGTCAGGCCAGTGAGGAGAGGGAATTCTTGCGTGTTGGGACTCTGGCGCACATGGCAGACTTCATGTTAGGCTGCCTATCCCGTGACCCTCACGTTAGAAGCATTTTTTCAAACACCGATTACTGGGTGTTCACTCTCCTGGACCCACGGTACAAGCAGAACCTTTCCACTCTCATCCCTGTAGAGGAAAGTAGTATGAGAGTGAATAGATATCAACAGGCCCTGGTGCACAAGCTGAAACAATCCTTCCCATCTGACGCTGCTAGCGGCAGAGGGCGTGGTTCTGTGGGCCAAGTAGCGGGGGAGAGGAGGCGAGCAGGCAGCTTGTCCAGCACTGGCAGGGGAACGCTCTCCAAGGCATTTGCCAGTTTTATGTCACCACCAAAGCAAGACACTGTCACCTGTCCCCAGTCTAGTCAGAGTAGGGGGGAGCTGTACAGAAAGATGGTGAGGGAGTACCTAGCTGACCATACCAATGTCCTGCGTGATAACTCTGCTCCATACAACTACTGGGTTTCAAAGCTCGACACGTGGCCTGAACTGGCGCTGTACGCCTTGGAGGTGCTGGCCTGCCCTGCCGCTAGCGTGTTGTCAGAGCGGGTATTCAGTGCAGCTGGTGGCGTCATCACCGATAAGCGTACACGCCTGTCAACTGACAGCGCTGACAGGCTGACGCTTATTAAAATGAACAAAGCCTGGATTTCACAGGAATTCAAATCTCCTCCGGGGGAAAGCAGCTAAAGAATAAGATTCCTTATGTATCCGATTCCTCTCCTCTACTCCTCCTCCTCCTTCTCTTCATTACCAAACGCTGACCCAAAAGGGAATTTTTTAGAGGGCTAACTGGCACTCTTTTAAGACAATGTTTCCGGAGAGCCTCCTACAGGCCTTCTCTCCAAACAATTTTTCCAGAGCATCAATTACAGACACTCTAAAACCATTTTTCAGGAGCGTCAACTACAGACACTCTAAAACAATTTTTCAGTATCGTCAACCACAGACACAAAAAAAAAAACATTTTTTCGGAGGGTCGACTTCAGACACCCCAAAAAAGTTTTTTTAGGAGGCTCACCTACAGCCATTTGACTGCAATCTCAGTCGGAAAAAGGCATTGGTGGTGTCACCGCCATGCTGTGTCAGGCTAAATTTTTGGGTGGTTCACCTGCTACCTCAGTCTAACTCGATCACTCTGTTGTCACCGCCGACATACAGGGTCACGCTAAATTTTTATGTGCTTTGCCTGCTCCTGCACTGTAATTCAGTCACTCTGCAGTCACAGCCATACGGGGCCTCGATAAATTTTTATGTTCTTCGCCTGCTCCTGCACTGTAACTAGGTCACTCTGTAGTCACAGTCATACAGGGCCTCGATACATTTTTATGTGCTTCGCCTGCTCCTGCACTGTAACTCGGTCACTCTGTAGTCACAGCCATACAGGGTCACGCTAAATTTTTATGTGCTTCGCCTGCTCCTGCACTGTAACTCGGTCACTCTGTAGTCACAGCCATACAGGGCCTCGATAAATTTTTATGTGCTTCGCCTGCTCCTGCACTGTAACTCGGTCACTCTCTAGTCACAGCCATACAGGGCCTCCATAAATTTTTATGTGCTTCGCCGGCTCCTGCACTGTAACTCGGTCACTCTGTAGGCACAGCCATACAGGGCCTCGATAAATTTTTATGTGCTTCGCCGGCTCCTGCACTGTAACTCAGTCACTTTGTAGTCACAGCCATACAGGGTCACGCTAAATTTTTATGTGCTTCGCCTGCTCCTGCACTGTAACTCGGTCACTCTGTAGTCACAGCCATACAGGGTCACGCTAAATTTTTATGTGCTTCGCCTGCTCCTGCACTGTAACTCGGTCACTCTGTAGTCACAGCCATACAGGGCCTCGATACATTTTTATTTGCTTCGCCTGTTCCTGCACTGTAACTCGGTCACTCTGTAGTCACAGCCATACAGGGTCACGCTAAATTTTTATGTGCTTCGCCTGCTCCTGCACTGTAACTCAGTCACTCTGTAGTCACAGCCATACAGGGCCTTGATAATTTTTATGTGCTTCGCCTGCTCCTGCACTGTAACTCGGTAACTCTGTAGTCACAGCCATACAGGGCCTCGATAAATTTTTATGTGCTTCGCCTGCTCCTTCACTGTAACTCGGTCACTCTGTAGTCACAGCCATACACGGTCAAGCTAAATTTTTATGTGCTTCGCCTGCTCCTGCCCTGTAACTCGGTCACTCTGTAGTCACAGCCATATAGGGCCTCGATAAATTTTTATGTGCTTCGCCTGCTCCTGCACTGTAGCTCTGTCACTCTGTAGTCACAGCCATACAGGGTCACGCTAAATTTTTATGTGCTTCGCCTGCTCCTGCACTGTAACTCGGTCACTCTGTTGTCACAGCCATACAGGGCGACGATAAATTTTTATGTGCTTCGCCTGCTCCTGCAGTGTAACTCGGTCACTCTGTAGTCACAGTCATACAGGGCCACGATAATTTTTTTTGGTCTGGGTGAGCACAATTGCCTTGAGGGTCACCACCAGGCTGTTGCCCGAGAATTTGGGGTAATGGTGGGATTAGGCAGCCTCAGAGGCATCCATGCATGGTGCCCCTGCTGTTTCCTGTACATTTCCATGGTGTTTCCATCATTTTCTGAGGTTTCCAGGTTTTCACCCAGCCTTCCCTAGGCAGAGCCTTGGTCTCCTGCAAAAAATGCTCGAGTCTCCCATTGACTTCAATGGGGTTCGTTATTCGAAACAAGCACCCGAGCATCGGGAAAAATTCGACTCGAATAACGAGCACCGGAGCATTTTAGTGCTCGCTCATCTCTACTCATTTCCTAACTAATCCTAATGTTTTAATTCAATCATCAGAGAAACTGAGAGAATGCTTGCATGCAAAGTCAAGTTAAGACTACATGAGTTCCTAATAGGTCTTCCTCAGAATAGACTTTTGCACAGTGCCTCAGTGGTGAACCCTGGTGCCCAGAAGTGCTCTGATCCTGGGTTTTAATCTGTCCAAGGACATCTACATGAAGTTTGTATGTTCTCCCCCTGTTTCCTCCCATAATCCAATGACATACTGAAATTTTTGATTGTGAGCTCCACTGGGGACAGCAAGCAATGTCTGTAAACTACTGCGGAATTTGTCAGCACTATATGCAGCCACCAGCCGCAGGGATATGTGAGTGTGATGATAGATAAGTTGTCACAGTGTACACGGTGTAGCCGGTGGTTCTACTCACGGTTGGTTGAATCTTCCCTGGGCAGTGTGCAGTTGTGTGGAGGGTGGACACGACTTCCCTCGGGGCACGCTCCGTACGCAGGGCTCCAGGATGGTCAGGTGAGGTGCCCTGGATGTTGAGTTTGACCGTGTCGGACGGCTGGGCCCTGGTGTTTCGTGACGCCAGTGTCTTTTTAAAGGTAGACACACCCTTTGTAATGATGAGGAGGCAGTTGTTACTCAAACAAGAGGTATCTTTACTTTTGCCTTGAATGGTGATATAGTCACAATAAATGATGTTACAATTGGTGGTAGATAAGAAGTCCTCTTTGGCTGTTAGGTGATTATAATAATAGGTAGTTAGTTAGGCACTGTCTCTTTAAATCCTGTTACTTTCACTCCTAGTGGGATCTTCTGCAACTAGCCCTGGTCCTGGACAATAGTAAATTAAGGCCACTTTCATAAGACCTTTCTTTTAGAAGGATACTCTGTGGGGCAGGAATGACACGTCTGCACCAGCAGGTTCCTGAAATATATAAAGATGGCTACACCTCCCGGAGGGATCCAAAATGTAGGCCAATAAACAACTTGCACCTGGTTGTTAATACCGTAGTCAGATGCCGGAGGCTCCTCTTGACCACATGGATGCTGGCAGAGTCTATGAAGACCTGGGACGGTCGATTACCTCTGTCAGGCTTGACAGTCCAAGAAATAGGTTCAGGGTTCTAGTAGTCCACTTTTCTTCCTCCTGCACACTGCTTGGTTCCTCTTAACTAACTCCTTACACATCCTCCTTACTTTCCTTACACTCCAACTGCTTATAACTCTGTTCTCCTTTTTGCCTCCCTAACTTCCTGTGACAGGGCCTTATATAGAAGGCAGAATGCCACCATCTACTGGTGGAAAACAATATTGCAGTACTCAGCCATAGAGGTTTCTTATACCACATTCACATTAATTCACAAATACATAACAATAAAATTGCATTATATATAAGATATGACATGGCTATTTAACCCTTTTTGGAGTGTCCCCTGTACACACTTTAGTGGGACACTACATATATAAGCGACAAGTAAAAAAAATATTAGAATAAATTATTGCACAACCTCAAAGAGCTTAGCACATTGCAAGAACTGTTTTACATTTTTTTTTACAGAACTTTTGGTCATTTATAGTATTTTTCAAACCACAAGGATAATCCTTTGAAAGGTCCACTCATATACAATATATACAAAAATACAGTCTCAAGAAACCTGGCCAGCTGCTCTCCCCTTTGAATAGATCTCCTCTACTCTCTTACATGTGTTTTCTTGTGTTATATTTCTGTGTGCGTGTTCTTTATACTTTACTATCAGTCTAATGTAGCTTCAGACAGCCATAATGCACCAGCAAGGCTTGACCTCCAGCAGTTCATCTGAACATAGATACAACCAAAGAATCCTATGGTGATCTAGGTTTGTTTTAGTAGAACCACGGGAGGTTGAGGTATTGAGGTTATCATACTGAAAATGGTCTTATAGAATGACACTGCAGGCTGGGGATAAGCCATTTACACTGGTTATACCCTGAGGACCCAACTTTGTAAATAATATAGTATTGCTCTTTGTCAAGATCAAGATGCAGGATTAAAGTAAGGTACATACAGAATAAGCTTCTGTCTTACAAAATGTGTGGGTGTTATTACAAAGAGCACCCTGGCTATATATTTATGTGTCACACAGTGTGCTACATATCTTCACCTCTATAGTTAGAAGGAACATACTGTGAATACATTGATATCAGGAAGAAATTGTGAAAATGATAGCAGTGCTGAGTCTAAAAATTCTCTTCCTAATGTACCTGCATTATGCTTTTTTCAGACTCTTGGATGAAGACATGGGCAATCAGAATAGATTTTTGTGTAACATAAAAAACCCGAAGAAAATGAGTGAACCCTAAATGGAAACACAGTACCTTTCCTGGGGATTTAAAAAGGGGTTTATTTGTGATACATCCCTTCCCCATCCCCTACTGCCTGACATTTTCAATTGTGCTTGACATCAAATTTTAGGAGCTAAATGTACAGATGTAGCAAAAGCTAATTTAACACTTAAGGCCTTGTTCACTCATCAGTTATTTGATCAGTTATTTCCATCAGTTATTGTGAGCCACAGAACAGGTGCAGATTAGAGATGAGCGAACGTGCTCGTTACGAGCACTGTAGCGCTCGGCTCCCCTGCGCAATGCCCGCAGGCATTGCGGATACGTCCTCAGCTCATGACACTCATACCAAACGGATCTGTCCTCCTCACCCGACTGAAAGTCAGTGGTGACGGATCCGTTTGGTATGAGTGTCATACCAAACACATCCATCCCCATTGACTTACATGCAGCTGAGGACGGATCCGCAATGCCTGCGGGCCTTTGTTCGCAGGGGAGCCGAGCGCTACAGTGTTCGTAACAAGCACGTTCGCTCATCTGTAGTGCAGATCTTTCCATTATACCTTACCTCTGTGTAGCCTCCACTCCTGGTTTTGGCTCACAAAAACTGATGGAAATAACTGATCAAATAACTGGCGTGTGAACAAGTCCTAACATGGATGATGAAATTCTGCCTGGCGTTCTCCATTCATCTACTGCGCATGGGCTGAATGTAACTTCAGGGCCAGTTGAGGGTATGTTTACACTGCCAGGTCCTGTCAGCGGTGAGGGGACTGCATGGAAGAAAATGAACTGAGTAATTGGGTGCAACAAGCTGCAACGGCAATGCTGTCATTGCACCAAGGGGCTAATTTGCATATTATCAAAAGGCAACTTTTTCTGAATTGGGGAACAGATCAAGATGGGAGCAAAAGCATTAGAAGGTGCTAAAAGGAATTATATGAAGGTAGGAGGTGACAGATTATCTTTAAGTGTCATTTTAAAGTTTGTGACTGTATAATACTTTAAAGAGGTTGGCTTGTTCATATTACTAGTTGTATATATGCTTTGAACAGCACAATCATGTAGTTAGTAATAATCATTATCAAACTATCATCACTGATAGTTTATGTTTACATGCATGTCCTCTCAGCTACTTCTGGGTGGTTTGCTTCGAATATGGCTGCTGATGGAGGGTTCCATCCATCAGCGCCCCCTAGTCATTTACACTGGGGAAGAACTGCACATGTGCTAGCTCCACTGTCCATCCCCCGTGTAAGGGAATAGAGATCGAATGTGATCAGCAGCCATATTCGGAGTGAAGCAACCAGAAGCAGCTGAGTAGACCTGCATGTAAATATGAATTTGTCTTATTAAACTATAGGACATCAGTGCCGATGGTTTGATAATGCTTATTACTAACTGCATGCATGTGCTGTTCCCAGCCCATGTGCAATTAGTAATATAAACTGGCAAACCCTTTAAGTACCAAGTTGACGGTTGCTAAATCTGGACATGGCCAAATATTGTCCAGAAAACTTGTCACTGTAAAAGGCAGTGATAGGCTGCATGGGTCAGTTGTTGTGGAATGGATAATGCGTTTAGTTAATCCAGGAGCAAAGGGACACAACTTGATATTTTCAACATCATTTGTTAAATGTCAGTTTAAAGTTTGCTGCATCATGGTATGCAACATGTTAAATGTCATTTTCAATACATCTACAGCAGACTTTTGAGAGCCAGTGCAATGGGGGGGGAGTGGTAGTGGCCCTGATGAGATGTTGTGTTACGGTGTGCTCCCTCAGGCCGTTGCTCTCTGGGGACTGGTGCCGTGGAAAGGAGGTTTAAAGGGAACCTGTCATCACCCAGAGACAGGTGAGTTGATTTTAGCAGTCTGTCATTTATAAGTTAAAAGTAAGTGGTTGCGGAGAACCAACATCACAAACATTGCAGACTAGGCTTGGAAAAGAGTCAAATCTTCATGAGAAGAGTCCTGGTTATTCATGAATTCCTGCTCTCCCTGCTCTCCTACTGATGACTGACAGTCTTCTACCTAGTTTTCTCCCGTTCTCTCTAGGAGACAACTTCCAATCATCAGTAGATGGGCGGGAGAGCAAGAGATTAGGAATAACCATGACTCTTCTCAGGTAGATTTGACTCTTTTCAAGGCCTGGGCTGCAATGATTATCATGCTGGTTCTCAGTAACCACTTACTTTTAGCTCATGAGTGACACACCGCTGAAATCAGCATTATGTCACTACTATATATATTATAATGTCCTCAGTACGGTCAGCATAAAGTTGATGACAGGTTCCCTTTAAGAAATCATGCCAGAAGTAGAAGAATAAAAGTTTTTCCTTACTCAGTGCAAAATATAACTGGTAGTACATCCAGCAGTAGTTTGGACAAAGCGCAATTCTGTCCCCAGATGATCAGGTATGGTGACTCACAAAATAACAAATAATGTTGCCTCTAGTCTGCTATCTTGTTGACAACTCTCTCTTGAACTTCTGGCTAACAGTTGTATGCTGGCTATGGGTGTCCACTATGTAGTGCAGGCTTTGAGTTGGTCTGGCCTTTATGTAATGTAGATGATGACTGTCTGAGCCATTGTCCCTCACTTGCAGCAGGATCCGTAAAGCTGTGGCTTGTTGGTCACTCTTCTGACTGTAAAACATTCTAGCTTTTCAGGTATCTGTATCTTTGGTATTCTTGCAGTCTCTTTGGAGTAGTGGTCTCACTAAAGAGTTGGGATAAGAATTGATCCCTAAGACCCTTGGATTAGAAGCTCAAGCATTGTTTCAATCAAAGTTGACAGCAGCATATCCATAGGGAATTCTTTATTCACTTTATTTATTAATGATCCTGTAGAAGGCTTGCACAGTAAAATCTCAATTTTTGCAGATGACACTAAACTGTGTAAAGTAATCAACACAGAAGAGGACAGCACACTGCTACAAATGGATCTAGATAGATTGTAGGCTTGGCCAGATAAGTGGCAGATGAGGTTTAACACTGACAAATGTAAGGTTATGCACATAGGAAGGAATAATGCAAGTCACCAGTACATACTAAATGGTAAAACACTGGGTAACACTGACATGGAAAAGGACCTAGGAATTTTAGTGAACAGCAAACTAAGCTGTAGAAACCAGTGTCAGACAGCTGCTGCCAAGGCCAATAAGATAATGGGTTGCATCAAAAGAAGCATAGATGCCCGTGATGAGAACATAGTCCTGCCACTTTACAAATCACTAGACCACACATGGAGTACTGTGTACAGTTCTGGGCTCCTGTGAACAAGGCAGACATAGCAGAGCTGGAGAGGATTCAGAGGAGGGCAACTAAAGTAATAACTGGAATGGGTGGACTACAGTACCCAGAAAGATTATCAAAATTAGGCTTATTCACTTTAGAAAAAAGACGAGTGAAGGGAGGTCTAATAACTGTGTATAAATATATCAGAGGTCAGTACAGAGATCTCTCCCATGATCTATTTATCCCCAGGACTGTGACTGTGACAAGGGGATATCCTCTGCATCTGGAGGAAAGAAGGTTTGTACACAAACATAGAAGAGGATTCTTTACGGTAAGAGCAGTGAGACTATGGAACTCTCTGCCTGAGGAGGTGGTGATGGTAAGTTCACTAAAAGAGTTCAAGAGAGGCCTGGATGTATTTCTGGAGTGTAATAATATTACAGGTTATAGTTACTAGAGAGGGGTCGTTGATCCAGGGAGTTATTCTGATTGCCTGATTGGAGTCGGGAAGGAATTTTTTCCCCTAAAGTGGGGAAAATTGGCTTCTACCTCACAGGGTTTTTTTGCCTTCCTCTGGATAAACTTGTAGGAAAACAGGCCGAACTGGATGGACAGATGTCTTTTTTCGTCCTTATAAACTATGTTACTATGTAATGGGTCCATAGAAAACACGTACATGTACGTGTTTTCTATGGACCCATCGTGAATAAAGAATTTCCTATGGATATGCTGCATGAACTTTGATTGAAACACTAATGATCATTGTGGATCTACAGTCATAGATGGGCTGATGCATTACGGGGAATGTCTACATGGTACATTGGTGCTGCTCTAAACTTATGTTTTTGCTGCTAGAAGCTCAAGTATGTCCTTCCCTCCTCCTCACTAACCTCAATAGAACTCCCCCTCCTGGAAAGACGCAGGACCAGCCCACTCCTACTAAGAGGGGAGGAATGCATTAACAATGCAGTATGCATTTACTCAAATTTTTTTGTTGCAAACTGCATTGCTTTAAAGGGATTATCTGCTTTTTTATCCTCAGGATAGGTCATTAATATCAGATCGGCAGGGGGCCGATCAGCATCCCCGCCAATCAGCTGTTTCAAGAGACCACATCGCTTTTATGAGCACTGCCTTCTCTTAAATGTTTACCTGCTCTCTGTCCCAAACAGCAGCAGTGAGCAAGTGTAATTACAACTATGCTGTCCCATTCACTTCAATGTTGCGGCTCTTCAAGTGAATAGGATGGCAAAGATGTGATCACACCTGCTCACCACTGCATCTATAACAGCGAGTCGGCCGCCCGCCAATCTGATATTGATGACCTATCCTGAGGAAAAAAGTGGATAACCACTTTAACTTTGGGATTGTGAGCGTGGCTACTTGTAATTATGGTACCGTAAATAGTCTAGAAGTAACTAGGTTCAAACATTTGTTCTGGTATTTTCTTGGCCATGCTCTATCACTTGCCATAATTCAATTCAGCAGTGATCAGTTGAAGCAAAGAGAGCATCACCCACAACTATGATCTCCATTTGTAAGAGCAAAAGGGGTCTCGGCAACTGTAGCTACCCTGACGTCTTGTGCCAAACTTACAACAATAGAAAATTCGGACCAGCGATATATATATATTTTTTCATACGTGCATATCCATAAAGCAAAATCATAGAAATACAAAGATATATGGATATATAGTTGCACAACATGTAATAAGCAATAGGAGTAAAAGTAAATCTGGATATATGTGGCGCTATGCCGACTAAAGATAAAAAAGGAAGTCCTTAGTTACACATATTTGCAAATGCGTGATTATGCCCACTCACTTGTGCCAAACTTAGACCTCCCACCATGCATGATCACTCAATATTAAAATGAAAAAGTCAATGGAGGTAAATAGAGATGAGCGAATCGTGGAATTCGATCCGAATTTCAGGATAAATTCGATTCGCCTAGAAGCCGAATTTCCTTGTGCTTCGTGTCGTGTCGTGAAATAGTGTAAAAAACAAAAAAATCCATACTTACCTCCTCCATTTGCCCGTGACAAGCAGCCAGCCACCATCTTGATTGAAGATCCCGGGCGAAATCCCGCATGTAGTGACGTATGACGTCACCACACCAGCCGGCGTGATGACGTAATCTCGCTCCGCACGAGATTTCACTCCAGATCTTCAAGCAAGATGGCGGTGGCCGGCCTGTTGCGAGCAAATGGAGGAGGTAAGTTTGATTCAATGTATTTTTTAATGTTTATTTTACACTCAGACGCCGCGATCATGTATGAACGCGGCATCTGAGGGGTCCAATGACAGGGCGGCGCTTTCGCAGCTCCCTGTCATTGCACCCACAACTTACAAAAAAATGCGCTTCGTGGCGAACTAATTCGCCACAAAGCAAATTTTTGGGTAAAATTCAGAGAATCAGCCGAATCGATTTTGAAGAAATTTGCTTATCCCTAGAGATAAATCATTTATGCAGATGAATAAAATGAATCTCAGTTTCTTAATCAAAAACAACAAATACTACTCAAGGCATAAAAAATAGGAGACAGATGTAAATGTTGAATCTGGAAAAAGGTCAGACTGTCAAACACTGAGATAAGCTGCAAGAAGAAATTTTACTTTACTATGATGGTGGAATGTGGAAGAATGTTACATGAAGATAATCATTTGCAACAGCTTTTTAAATAAAAGCGTATGATTTAGGAAAACAACAGAGTAGACATAGAAGACTGACTAATAAATCCATGTTTGCTACTGGCTAAAATTAGTGTCACATTTTATAGGCTTTTCATATAATATTAACTTACTTATTCACTAATACCTAAAAAAACAAATATTGTTTAAAAAGACAATACCATTTGGGCATTTATGGTATATCTTGTGCCATAATGTCCCATAGGTGCAGGTACCACTTCTGGGACCCACACCAATCTCAAGATGCAGCCCTGTCTCATGCAGCCATGAATGGAGAGGCGGCTGTGCAGGTATGTAGCCGCCATAACTCATGGTCATAGTTGACTAAACAGCCCTAGTATTCTAAAATGGTGTCTGTGGTGTTGGAGAGATTTAGGACTCAAAACATCAAGGGACATTTATGAAGACTGGTGTTCCCACACGCCAGTCTTGATTCCTCTCCACTGGACTGAGATGGCCTAATTTTTTAAGAGGCAACTGTGTGCACCAGAAACTGGAGTCTACGTCAGCCAAGGGCTGGCATAAACTTCAGCTATAACTTACGCCAGTTTTTAGTGTAATTTATAGTAAAGCTCTGCCCCCTCCTGTATAGCACCAATACCTTTTCTTGCCACTTCAGAAAAAAGTAACACATGGCGTGCACCATAATTTGTGATTTATTTATGCCATTATGGTTGATAAATGCCTTTGATTGACTCCAAAGAAGGAAAACAAGAGTAGTTCAGGTTACAAAAGGAACAGAACACATTACTCAACTTTTCTTAAACTGAAACATATAAAGATTGAAAATTTCCATATGAATCAAAGTATTACAATTGAAATGTGAGACAGTACAGGTTTTACAATGATGCAATGAACTGGGAAAATCAAAGCAAACCTCTCAGAAGGAAATTAAGTAGTTGAATCTTAGATTCAAGCTTTTTATTCAAACAATATATAAGTAATTACAGCGAGTCTGAAGTATAATAATTTCATTTAAAAATATGCATTGTCCCCTGTTCTTACAAGATGTCATTTAGCAAAAATTCCAGCAGCCATACTAGTGCCACTAGAGCTATGTCATGAGTGATGAAGAATTACTCTAATCTGAAAAACTGGACTGGTCTATAATTTTGCACTGCATAAAACTATTTGGATTCTGCACAAAAATATCTGGGCTGTGTATGATATTCATGCAGATGATGTATGACATTTTGAATGAGTACTCTATGCACTAAAAATTGCATATAAACCTAAACTAAATTTTGGGTTGTCTCTGACAGGATCTGTAGTTTCAGATACAGTCCTACATCCATTAAAGTTCTCAGAACTTCAAAGCTTTGGACAACATTGCATTAAATTTGTTTAATGCTCAAAGGCTTGCTAAAGACAGAAGTAAAGGAGTATTCCGATTACATGAAATTATCCAGTTTTACAGGATACAAGATACCTTTTAGATTTGTGGAGGTCCCTCCTCTAGGACACCTCACTGTAGTACTGCTCCTATTTCTGGTGGTACTCTCTATGCTCTACCCTTCACTTCTTTCAGCGTTAGACATGGTAGTAGGGATGGAGAGGATGTTATACACAGTAGGTTGGAAGGTGGAGTGGCAGAAACTATCCAAGAAAGAGACCTAACACAGACTGTAGAAACAGAGGAAAGCACACACAAGGTAGTTTGAGGGGAAAATGTAGTGAGGATGCAGAGCACCCATGGGACATTCTGCAGTGGAGGGGAATCAGTCACTCCTCAGCATCAATGTCTATCAATACAAGTGAGAGATCCCTTATGAGCTACAGAAGGCAAAATCAATATAGGAATAAAGCGGTGCTGGTACATAGCAGCTAATGAAGGCAGCAGCATCCAGGACACACAGACCTCACATCCAACATGTATTACATCCAGCATGTAAACATTTACCGTTACTGTTAAAAACTGTTTATACTTCTAATACATTTATTACATGGCACCATGATACAATATATTTTTCAAACTTGCTAAACTCCTAGTAAAGCCACTTAAATGTTTACTTCTATTTTCATTCTATTATGCATTAAGATATTATACGATGTTGTACTTGATCATAACGAGACATGCCATAAAGTGTAGTGAGGAGAAAAATAGCCTTAAACCATCCATAAACATCATGGTATTTTCCAGAAAATACTGTAATCTACAATCCAGCAATCATACAAATCACTAAAATCAGATGTAAAAGGGAACCAAATAGCAGATTATTAGGTAGAGAATGAAAGGCAAAGAAAAATAAATACTAAAAGCCTATCATATAACAAGTATCGGTAATAGCAAAAGAAAACCTACCCATAACAAAATTAGCATGTTACTTTGCTGAAGGTACCAATTTAGCAATCATAATACAAGGCTGGAAAATACTGATGTACTTGTTTACTACCTCCATTAGACCTAGAACTGAAATCTCCATTTAACATCTAAATAAGTTAAAACTACTAGGAAGATAAAGAAAGAGGAGATATAATACTCCATGCTTTATTACTCATAATGAATCTTATCCAAATGATTAGTGTTGAGCGAAGCAAAGCATTCAAAGTGCGATGCGGTCTCAAGTTTAGGAAGACTTTGATTTGCAACTAATGCAAATTTCCTCTCGATTAGTGTTAACAAATCAGTTTTTCCTAAAGTGGCGGCTGCACGTGTTACAAAGTAAAAGTAAGAAGTAGAGATGAGCGAATCATTCAAGATTTGCTTCGGCGAATATTCAATGAATTTATAAAAAGATTAGTTTTTAATACAAATTTATTCGGTCGAAGTTGCGTAAAAAATACTCGTCATTCTGATTGTGTTCTGCGAACATTCCTGCACAAATTACAAATATACAGTCAAAGCTTTGTTAAAAGTATGCTACTGAACTGAATACATAAGCATTAACGTACAAAGTGCATACGAATCCTTAGCGTACTATTGTCTTGCAATTGCGTCATACGCACGCACGACGCTAGGCCGCGGCGTACTGTCCTCAGAGGCAGTCCATATGAGCTAGAAAAGTAAAATGCTAGCTATCCGGCTAAGTACAAAATTTACCAAACACACCATACAACAAGTGCATAATAGGACACATTGCAGTACCAGAAAAAGAATACACACAATGGGCTAAAGTGTTGAACGTTGCTGAACGTGTAACAACATTATTGCTAAAATACTGCAAAGACATAATGCAAACATTTTAGTGCAATCAATTTCACATTTGCAAGCATAATACGCTCAGATATACATTTGAGTCTCTTGTCTTGGCTGCTTGGCATAGAACACTGGAACACATAGTCCAAAATTCAGTTGTAATCCACGTGAGGTAATTTTGTAATCCAAACAGATAACATGTAATCCACATGGATAATAATAGCAGAAAATATTTTTATGAGAACCCTTTTTGCAAAGGGGGCTCCCAAATAACCTGAGAAGGGGGAAAAAAGGAAAATAGGCGCACTTAGGCACAACTGGGAATTTTCTGCAGAATGGGGGAGTCCTGACAAGCCAAGTGAAGGATGATGTAATTAGCTGACCCAGGTGAAAGGACTGTGGTGGTAGTGGTGGCACTGGCAAGCCAGGAATCAGAGGCTCTGGCTGTGGCTTTGGTTTCTCTCTGAAACGGAGGGTGCCATCTGCTGTCTCTTGTAGGCAGTGCACACATACTCCAGCTGCTTGCTCCTCCAGCCAAACTTCTGCTGGTGATGCAGTGACCAGGACCTTGGTCAGTAACGTTACCCCGGTATCAAAAGGGCCTTTCAGGGACGCCATGGGGGTATATTCAACTTGATCCTTGACGTATAAGCTGTGATGGGCTTGGGGCAGGTAAGGGCGTTTGACAGACCACGAAGTACTCCTCGCCGTCCTCATCGTCTGCAAGGAAGCCACTGCCTCTCTCCACCGAAAACCAGATGACGGTTCCTTTGCGACGTTACAGCGTAGCGTCTCCTGGCCTCGGATGGTCAAGCACTTGGATGACCCAGTCCTCCACTGCTTTCTTATACTCCCATAGGGTCTGGGGGTGGGCTGTCATAGCTGCAGGCACAATGGGATTCTGCTGCATGGAAGGTATTCTCCTGGGCGGCGGAGTGGACGCTCCAGCCGCCTCCACTGCACCAGCCGGCATGGCGGACACCTCTGGTGGCCGTGTGATTCTCAGGGTCACTTGTGCCACTCTGATCTCTTCGGGCCTTTCTGGTGGTTCGGGTTCGCTACCCCACACCATCTCCCCACTTTGGACAAAGTTGGTGCGCCATGCTGTCTTGTTGTTCAACGCTGGCTTGAACTGGAGAGGAGGGCGGAGTTAAGAGGGAGGAGTCTTCACTCCCCATACTTGCAATAGATAGTTCCCGGTGGGCCGGGCTGGTTTTCCCACTTCTGAGGGGGCCTATCTTCCCTTTCCCGCTGTTGAGGGGGCGTATCGTCATTTTGCCGCTTCTGGGGGCCGGGGGGCAAGAAGAATCCATACGTAGTGTTAGCGTTCAAGATTTAAGAACATTTAAGATTCATATGAAGCGAATCTGAAAAGATCCGCATTCACTTCAGAGTAGAAAATAAGGAGGATTCGTAACGAATATGCGAAGCGGTGAATAGATTTGCTTTTCTCTAGTAAGAAGCCTGAGAACATAAGATCACCCATAATGCCGTGCAGTCAGCCAATCAGCAGGTAGCTATCCCCTGTGATATCACAGCCCTATTAAACCCTCATCCCGCGCCGTCTCCGCCATTGTCCTGTGAGCTGAGCATAGGGAGAGATGTGGCAAGCGCTCATGCACTAGGGACAGTGTTGCTGAAAACGATTAATAGAAGAATATTGGAGAGGGAGTGCAGAGAGAGTGCAGGGAGACTTGTTCTGCATAAGTTTTATTTATTTATTCCTACATTTACTTATTTCTACAGCAGCCGTAAACTAAGATATGTAATGCAATACCAATAAGATGAAAGCCTTTATTATTCCAGTGCCAGCGTACCAACCAATACTCTCCGGTCTGCACCCCTTAGGGGGACCAGGTCTTAATGATGACCATCCTCATTTTTTGCTGGGTTTACTTATTCCAAATCGTCCTTCAAAGTCTCCATGTCCTAGAAAAGTCATCAGGATGCAGAGAGAGGAGGATCTGGATGTTCCTAATGAGATATTCTCATCGATATTAGATGTGGAAAAGGAGGAAAAGCAGATGGCAGAAGAAGGACTCCCACCTGTAGAGCAGGAAACCGCTGGGGTTGGAGAAGTGGGTATGCCAGTGCTGATTAAGAGCTGTGTGTACTATAAAATTACCTGCAGGAGATTGCAGACAAGCACAGCAATAATATGCATATTGTCCCCCGACCTAACCAGCCAAACCACATACCAGCAACAGCCCATGTTTAAAGGTGCATTAAAGGTGTTGCGTGGTCATTAACAACGAAGACCAACTATACAGTTCATTATTACATGAAAGGCAGCTATGAGTTAATTGCTTGCTCAGTTCTTCACCATAGAATGGCCGAATATCGCCCTCAGCACGGCTGTTTTATGTGCCCATACGCTAAGGCAGAGTGGCCTGGGTATATCTGATTTGTAGCGATTTGTGGTGAATTCATTCGGAATGAATCAAACTTCTTGGTTAACTTCAGCGTAGTTGCCGAATTGATTTTTTCAAAACTTTACTCATCTCTACAAATTATGTTCTAGATCAGGGTTGTTAAACTCGTTTTTACAGAGGGCCATATCAGCATTATGGTTGCCTTCAAAGGATCGGCTTGCGAAACTCGAGAACCAAAGCCTGCAGTACAGACCTATGTACCACCACAGATAACACAGTGATAACTCTCTGAGTACAGATTTCATATTGTTTATGTTAGGAGCCAAAACAGTTATGAGCCAAAACCATGCATATTATTGGGGGGCAGACTGAGTAGTTATCTAGCTTACTTCCACAGACTCCAGACCACATCTCCAGATATACACAGGGCAGAGGCCACAGTCACAGAAGACATGTCACTTAGCTAGGAAGAGCGCAGTTAAGCAGCTACCACACTTTGCTTCCACCTTCCCTCTTAGGCCTTTGTGGACTGCGTAACACATGTGACATCAGCGATGCGGCGCCAGTGCATCTCTGATGTTTGAAGGGGCCGTCACCAGGTATAGCGAATCACTATTCCCAGCCATGGTTCCCTGTCTTTCCACAAGCTTGCGCGGGCCATATAAAATGACATGGCGAGCTGGATTCGGCCCACAGGCCTTGAGTTTGCCGTGTTCTAGCCACAGAAACAAAACTGATTCTTGATTGCAGATAACTTACCACCTCTCCTTTTCTTTTCAAACATACAGGGAATCTGTCACCCTGATTTTGGACTATTAACTACTGTAATACATCCATAGTACTGCAGATAAAGAGTCCAGATCACTACTGCCCCCAGTACCTTCACTGTCAGGACTGCTGTGCTGTTCTAACATATTACAGAGGACTCCTGCACATGCACAGCAGTCCTGACAATGTATTTCAACACAGTTTTAAGTACTGCAGCAGGTGTGTTAAGAAAATAAAAAATAGACTCTATATCTGCAGTACTACCTATTTATTACTGTAGATAAAAGCTAAAGTCTGGGTGTTGATTAGTAGGTTCCTCACACTCTTTCTGTCTGCCTAGGCATAGAGGGTAGTCAAGACCATTGTTTCGAAACTGTCCCTTGTAACACAAATTACCATTAATTCCATCCTTTTTGTGGTCTGGACCACAGGGCAGTTCACTAAAAGTCACAATTTTTGGCAAGTACGTATGTAGAAGCAGCTGGAATCTTCATATTAACTGATGCCAAACCTTATTTTTTTAGGTTCTCAATAGAGCATTTTTTTAAATGTATCATTAACATGAACACAAACTGTTTTAGGCACAACCTACAGTAAACTGATGGATTTTCAGGATTATAGAAGAGTATCTTATACTTGTAGAGCCTCCTTCCCCTATTACAATACCACTCAGATAACGAAGGTTACTTTCATACCTGCGCTTCAATTTTGTCCCCATTTATTGTCAATGCATTTGTTCCATTTCATTGCGTTCCCCTGACGCACACAAAAGCGCAGCAAGCAGCGTTTTTGAGTGCGTCTTGGGAAGCGGAGCAAGACTGATCCGTCATGACTCACAACGTAAGCCAATGGAGACGGATCCTTTTCTCTGACACTAAAGAAAACGGATTCGTCACCTATTGACTTACAATGGTTTTAGAGATGTATCTGTCATGGCCATTTTAGAGATAATACGATCGGATCTGTTCATAACGGATGCAGACGCTTGTATTATTATGACGGAAGCGTTTTTGCTGATCCATGACGGATCCAGCAAAAATGCAGATGTGAAAGTAGCCTAACTGGAATAATTTCTCACATGAAAAATAATACAAACTACAAAAATCTGACATAAAAACATTAATTAATTCAATTACCCATATATTACCATTACCCAGTTATAAAGCAAGCACATATTTCAGTTTTGACCACAGTATGAAATATTGTAGTTAGGCCTGGGCAATTTAGCGATTTTTCTGGCAATAACTTTTTTTTATTTTTATGCCGATGTAGACATATGAAAAATCATTTTTTGCGGGACAGATTGTATTTTTGGGGAACCCATTGGGATACATACTATTTATCGATTAACTTTTGTTTTATTGTTTCCAGGAGCCAGAATATTCATTTCTCTGCCAATGTAGCAGTCTACAGGCTTGTTTTTGTGGAATAAGATGACGTTTTATAGATTCCATTGTCCATTCTGGGGAACATTTATTTGTTTTGGGGGCGTGGATCAGAAAATCAGTTTTTTAAATGTTGCCCATGGAGTGGTTTAAATAACATTATCTTCATAATAAAGCGGTTGTGAAGAAAACAGCAATACTATACTACTTTTTATGGAAACAATGGTCTTTTTTTGGTCTATTTTTTACGGTGTTCATCTGAGGGGAGAGATCATGTGATATTTTTGTAGAGCAGGTTGTTACGGACGTGGCGATACCTAACATGTATACTTATTTTTATTTATTTAAGTTTAACACAATAATATCATTTTTAAAGCAAAAAAAAAAAATCATGTTTTAGTATCTCCATAGTCAGAGAGCCACAGAGTAACCCAGGACTTTGCAGCAGCGGGGGCCTGATGGAAGAGAGAGGGAGCTCCCTCCCTCTTAACCCCATGGATGCTGCGGGCGGCTACTGACCGCAGCATCTATGGGGTTAAACAGCTGAAATCGGTGCCAGCACCGATTTCAGCTGTAGCAGCAGAGTGTGAGCTGTAATTCATACCTCCCAAGTGTCCCTCTTTTTGACCCATGTCCCTCTGTCCCTCTTTTCTCCTTAAATGTCCCTCTTTTTGACCTGGAGGATTAATGTATAAATGTGCATTAATAAATTTACTAAATTGCTCCTTACTAAAGTGTCTATACCTAAAAATTAGACCAGAACGTCATTATTTGGTGCAATTGGGACCTTAAAATATCTATAATCTAATGATTTATGTGCTAATATTTATATGGAGAATGACGCGCAAGAAAAAAATTGCCGCAGGGGCTCCAGTAATTATACTTTGGGCGGAGTTAGAGGTGTGGCCTAGTATGAAAAAACTGCCGTGATGTGCGCCGCACACATTGTCCCTCTTTGCAATTTTCAAAAGTTGGGAGGTATGGTAATTACAGCTCACACTCTCTGCTGATGGCAGCGGCTCCGATCCTGAGCCGCTGCCATCACTGGAAACAGCGCAGCAGGAGGGGGCACAAGGAGGCAACTGGGGGCACAACAAGGGGGGGCTGTGTGGGGGCACTACAAGGAGACATCTTACCTGGTTTCAGGCTGCGATCTCCAGAGTGGAGATCGCAGCCTGAAACCGGCATTTTAGCATTGAAGCGCTCCGATTGGTTAGTCTGCAGAGACTAACCAATCAGAGCGCTTGCTGGCAAGGGACCACTCTGATTGGTCCCTTGCCGGCTTCCCCAAAGTCTCTGCTCTCCGGGAGAGTGGAGACTCTGGGGCTGTGACACTTTATAGCGTCACAGTCCCGGTAAGCAGTTTGGACGTAACTGCACGTCCAAATGCCGCAACTTACTTGCACTTTGGACGTACAGTTACGTCCAAATGCGCCAAGGGGTTAATTTATTCTATTTTATTTCTTTAATAAACTTTATTAGCCATAGCTTTTTTATGGCTTTAATAATGCGCTGGTGTATCTTGTATAGCAGTACACTATAACATATCACTATAACTGTGACAGGCTGTCTATTAGGCTGTGGCTGCTGCATAGTTTCATAGACATACAATTATGGCAGGCTTGTTAGGACCCCGGCTGCCAAGGCAATGCATCTGCATGACGAGATTAGATTCGTGGGTGGCTGATGGTGATAGGGAGCTTCTGTGTAACTCCCTAGATGCCATGTTCACTATTGACTGTGGCATCTAGGGAGTTAAGCAGTCGGCATTGGAGTTAACTCTGTGCCAGGCTCCCACTGTGATCTGGAGAGCTGTATCAGCACAGTCTGTTTAGACTCTCTTCATTCCCTGCTGCCTGCACCAGGATTATTGTCGCTGGTGGCAGGGACTGAAAAGATTACATAACCTGCATTCTGGGTGAAAAAATTGGTATAACGATTTTTAAAAAAGCAACATAAAGGGCAAATTTATAGAAATTTGATAAATCAATTAATTAACTCAGGCCTTATGCCTCATTCACACGTCAGTGTTTTGGTCCATGATTTCCATCAGTGATTTTGAGCCAAAACCAGGTGCGGCTCTAAACACAGAACCGGTGCAGATCTTTCCCTTATCTCTTAATAATATAAAAATGAATTTCTGTCTGTCTGTCTGTTCTCTATGCGCGACCAAACTACTGGACCGATTTTCACCAAATTCGGCACACAGGTACATCAGGTGTCCGGGAAGGTTTTAGACCAGGTCTCATCTCTCTAGGACGTACCGTCCCCGAGATATTCCCAAAATATGATCTCCATTAGCCAACATTACAACTGGGAGCTTTGGTTTTAAACTCCAACTGCCATTCTCTGCAAAGCCACACAGGGAGGGCAGGTTTCCATAACAACCAGGTAATTATCAGCAGCTGAGGATCTCATCCATTTCTATTTACTGACACTGTTAAAGGTATTCCGGTTACCATAAATATAACTTATGTTTTTTTCTATTACTACAGTTCAGTAGTAATAAAAGATGTTTTCCTCCACTGCTGCCTATTGCGTGGGCTCATAAATAAGCATGGTATTGACCTTTAATTCAGGCCACCCTAAAAGAAGTACTTAAAACCCCCGCCCCAGGTCTCACTAAGCCACACCCCCAACTCTGTCAGGCCACACCCCCTTTCACTCCGCAGCCAACAGAGATTGAAAAAATAAAGGTAAAAACTTCTGTCAGCTGCAGGGATGGGTGGGAGGTTGACTTTCTTTCTGCAACAACACACACAAACATTAAACAAAATAGATTAAATCCACCCATGCGAAGCGTCTTGCTAATCCACGCCCCCGACTCTGTCAGGTCACGCCCCCTCCCACTCCGCAGCCAACGGGAATTGAAAAAATGAAGGTAAAAATAAACTTCTGTTTGCTGCAGGGGTGGGAGGGTAAATTTCTCTCTGCAACGACACACAAAAATTTTAGATGAAATAGACTAATTATAGACTACAACCGTTCGAAGCCTTTTGCTAAGCCACGCCCCGTCTCTGTCAGGCCACGCCCCCTCTCACTCCGCAGCCATTCTGCAATGACACACAGAAACATTAAATGAAATAGATTAAATGCACCTATGCGAAGCGCTTTGCTAAGCCACGCCCCGACTCTGTAAGGCCACGCCCCCTCCCACTCCGCAGCCAACAGGGATTGAAAAAATAAAGGTAAAAATCAACTTCTGTCAGCTGCAGGGATGGGTGGGAGGTTGACTTTCTTTCTGCAACGACACACAGAAACATTAAATGAAATAGATTAAATACACCCATGTGAAGCGTCTTGCTAATCCACGCCCCCGGTCAGGTTACGCCCCCTCCCACTCCGCAGCCAATGGGGATTGAAAAAATAAAGGTAAAAATAAACTTCTGTTTGCTGCAGGGGTGGGAGGGTGAATTTCTCTCTGCAACGACACACAAAAATTTTAGATAAAATAGACTAATTATAGACTACAACTGTTCGAATCGTCTTGCTAAGTCACGCCCCCAACTCTGTCAGACCACGCCCCCTCTCACTCTGCAGCCATTCTGCAACGACACACAGAAACATTAAATAAAATAGATTAAATCACCTATGCGAAGCGCTTTGTTAAGCCACGCCCCCAACTGTGTCAGGTCACGCCCCCTCCTACTCCGCAGCCAACAGGGATTGAAAAATGAAGGGAAAAATAAACTTCTGTCAGCTGCAGGGGTGGGAGGGTGAATTTCTCTCTGCAATGACACACAAAATTTTAGATGAAATAGACTAATTTCAGACTACAACCGTTCGAAGCATCTTGATAATCCACACCCCCAACTCTGCCAGGCCATGCCCCCTCCCACTCCGTAGGCAACGGGGATTGAAAAAAATCAGCTGCAGGGGTGGGAGGGTGAATTTCTCTCTGCAATGACACACAAAAATCGTAGATGAAATTGACTAATTTTAGACTACGACCATTCAGTACTAATAAAAGATGTTTTTTTCCACTGCTAACCATTGCAGGTCCCCATAAATTACCATGTCATCGACCTGTAATTCATGCCACTCTGACCCCCGCCCCAGATCTCGCGAAACCACGCTCCGACTCTGTCAGGCCACGCCCCCTCCCACACCGCAGCTAACGGGGATTGAAAAAATGAAGGTAAAAATCAACTTCTGTCAGCTGCAGGGGCGGGAGGGAGGTTGGATTTCTTTCTGCAGCAACATACAGAAACATTAAATGAAATAGATTAAATATACCCGTGCAAAGCAATGTTTTCTTCCACTGTTACCCATGGCGTGTCCTCATAAATTACCATGGCATCGACCTGTAATTCTGGCCACCATCAAAAGAAGGACTTAAAACCCTGCCCTAGGTCTTTCAATGTCACGCCCCCGACTCAGTCAGGCCATGACCCCTCCCACTCCGCAGCCAATGGAGATTGAACAATTGAAGGTAAAAATCAACATCTGTCAGCTGCAGGGATGGGAGGGAGGATGACTTTCTCTCTGCAACGACACACAGAAACATTAAATGAAATAGATTAAATATACCCGCGCAAAGCAATGTTTTCTTCCACTGCTACCCATTGTGTTTCTTCAAATTACCATGGCATTAACCTATAATTCAGGCCACCCTGAAATGAAGGACTTAACCCCCCCCCCCGTGTCCCATTAAACCACACCCCCTCCCACTCCGCAGCCAATAGGGATTGAAAAAATGAAGGTAAAAATCACCTCCTGTCAGCTGTATTGACTTTCTCTCTGCAACGACACACAGAAACATTAAATGAAATAGATGAAATATACCCAGGCGAAGCCGGGTCTTTCTGCTAGTACCTTATATTTGTGGTGGTCCAATCCTGGTTTTGGCTCACAATCATTGATGGAAATCATTGACCAAAACACTGATGTGTGGATGAGGCTTTACTGTAGTAGAAACAAATCAGAAGAATTAAAGGTCTAATATGTTCCATAGGTATTATAAATCTAATTTTACATGCTTGCATGAATAGACCATTACTATTAACATAGGGATCAATGCCTGCAAAATGTGTGTTCATCCAATGACTAATAGTACATCAAGGAACAAAAGAGCAATTGAAATAAAAATATGACTTTGTGCTTCAGGTTTGAACATACTTTCACTGAAAGAATGCTTTTCATGACCTTAAAATGTTTTCCTCCAAAGGTTCATGTTTAAAGGGGTTGTCTCACTTCAGCAAATGGCATTTATCATGTAGAGAAAGTTAATACAAGGCACTTACTAATATATTGTGATTATCCATATTGCTTCCTTTGCTGGCTTGATTCATTTTTCCATCTCATTATATACGGCTCATATCCATGAGTAACAATCACCCTGTAATCCACCAGAGGTGGTCGTGCTTGCACACTATAGAAAAAAGCACTGGCCTCTCTGGTGGCCAGAACCAGGGTAGCGTGCATAGGTATGCATACGCAGCAACTCCTTTCCCAGTCACCGTGTATCTACGCAGCAGTGGTGACTGTAACCCCAGGAAATGAGAAGTGTACTGTATAATGTGATGGAAAAATGAATCAAGCCAGCAAAGGAGGCAATATGGACAATCACATGCCTCCACTCAACAATTATCACCATAATTCACTTGTTTCTGAATAATTGGGATAATAATTCATAATAGTTGGTTAGTTTTAACAAAGAAGATCAGCTAAATAAAAATAAAGTGATCATCAATCATCAGTTGATTAATAAATGTAAATGTCACTTAGTGACATTTATTAAAGGTGTTGCTGCCTGGCATTCTGCGATGTGGCCTGTGCTCTCCAGGAGTCATGGGCTCCACTGGGAAATAACATGTACACTATACTGTACCAGAATCTGTATAGATGAATAAGCCCTATCCCCAAATAATAAAAAATACTCCACAAAACAGTGACTGGATAATACCAACATAATAAACAAATAATACCAGCACACTGTTAACAAATAAAACCACCATACAGTGACTAAATAATATCTCCAAACTGTTGCTAAACAGTCAACAAAAAATACTGCAAGAATGCCAACATTACCACCACATCATAACTGGATATTACTGCCATACCATGACAGTATAACAGCTCAGGACAATGACTGAATAACACCACCATACAGTGACTGGATAACACCATCATATGATGACTGGTTAAGGCTACTTTCACACTAGCGTTTTATAATTCCGGTATTGAGTTCCGTCATAGGGGCTCAATACCGGAATAAAACTCTTCGGTTTTGTCCCCATTCATTGTCAATGGGGACAAAACTGAACTGAAGAAAACGGAATGCAGCATGCTGCGGTTTGCTCTCCCGTCCAGGCATCCTCACCAAGACAGATCCGTCATGACCCCCAATGAAAGTCAATGGGGACGGATCCGTTTGGTGTGCCACAATGGTGAACGGATCCGTCCTCCATTGACTTTCAATGGAGTTCATGACGGATCCGTCACCTGCACACATACATACATACATACAGACATACACATAAACACACACAGACATATACACATACAAATACACATACATACTTACATGCTCCCGGCAGGTCTCCACAGCGCAAGAGGAGCAGGACGGCGCACACATAGGACGATTCCACCCGGCGCCCAGCAGAGGGCGCTGTGGGGAATCGTCTTATGTGCGCGCCGTCCTGCTCCTCCTGCGCTGTGGAGACCTACCGGGAGCATGTAAGTATGTATGTGTATTTGTATTTGTATGTGTATTTGTATGTGTATATGTCTGTGTGTATGTACTGTATGACATGTGTGGGGCCGGAGCGCGGTTCCGGCCCCACACATGTCCCTGCGGCAGCCCGGATCCGGTTACACCCTTCACCTGCCGGATCCGGGCTGCCGCTAGTGTGAAAGAGGCCTAACACCCCCATACTGAGATTGGATAACACCCCCATACACCCTATAGTAAATAACACCATGATGCAGTGACTAGATAATGCCTTAATAATGTTGTTGAATAAAAAAAACTGTACATAAATAAGACAATTGCACCATGCTGCAAGTGAATATTATCACCTTGTGGAGACTACAGTGATCAGTGACAGTGAAACAGAGATTTCAAGAGCTAGTGGAAAAAGATCTTGCAGCTCTCCATGAGAGAATTTCATCTGGAGGTAACCACCAGGATCTTGACAACTTGTCCCAAAGGGAGCGTCACGCTCTTAAACAACTAGAGAATAAGAAAGACATTATTGTGAAGCATGCAGATAAGGGGGGGTCAGTGGTTATCATGGATCGCTATATATATGTGCAGCAAAATGTATTGAAGATGAAAATACATATTTAGAACTGAACAATGATCCCACCCCCTCCTATCAACAACAATTGATGCCTTTGTTGATCTCTGGCTTGGAATGTGGTTTTCTTAATCAAAAACAAGTGGATTACATTTTCATACAACACCCTGTCATCCCAATATTTCACTCCTTGCCAAAGATCCACAAAGGGGTTTTCCCCCCTGCTATGAGGCCTATTGTGGCAGGAATTGGATCCTTTAGCGAACGTCTTTCTGCTTGGGTGGATAGCCTATTACAACCTTTGGTGCCGTGTATTCCAGGGTTTTTGCAGGAAACACGTGCAGTTTTACAGGCCTTCTCTGACTTCACTTGGGGGTCGGATTTTGCCTGGATTACTGCAGATGGGTCCTCGTTATATACTGTCATACCTCACGATTTAGCAATTGTTTCTCTGAGATGGTTTTTACTTATTCTGACTTTTCGGTAGAATTCCGTGATTACATTTGTCAAGTGATATATTTTTTGCTTAAACATAACGTCTTTAAGTTTGACGGACTTTTTTTCTTCAATTGACCGGTGTCTCCATGGGCGCCAAATTTTCGCCATCTTTGGCAAACATTTATATGGCCTGGTGGGAACACCGTTTTTTGTTCTCTGATACTTGTGTTTGGGGTTCGTCACTGCGGTGGTATGGTCGCTACATCGATGACCTGCTCTTCGTGTGGGCAGGCGATGTGGTGGCCATACCATCCTATGGAGAATTTCTCAATGATAATGATTGTCATTTAAAATTCACTCTTTTTTATGACACCCTCACAACTCCATATTTGGATTTAATTTTGACAGGGGATCACATTACACATAAGGTACACACCAATAGTTACTGCAAAGATACCGCTGGCAACACAACTCTTTTGTCTTCATCCTGCCATCCACGGCATGTTGTCAATAACATCCCTAAGGACGAGTTTATTAGAGCCAGGCGAAATTGTTCTGATGATGACATTTTATCAAAGGAAGCGGAGTTGGTTGCCAGCAGGCTATCTGCACGGGGATATCCAAACTGGACTCTGGAGCGGGGTAAACAGTTGGCCCTATCAAGAACCAGAAAGGATCTCATCTTTCCCAGGTCTGAAAAATTAGGACAAAAAATGAATTAAAAAAATTCTTCTCCTGTTTTTGCAACACAGTTCAGTGCAGAATATTCGCAAATATGTAACATTGTCAAAAGACATATTTCTGTCCTGAGCTATGATGAGAATTGGACAGGCATCGCAGACAGTGGGATAAGATGTGTGGCCCGACGTGCTTCAACTATAGCACAACAAGTCAGTCCAAGCTTGTTTTTGGAACAACAGCAACAAAAACCTACTTGGCTTACTTATAAAGGTACCTATAGGTGTGGACATCGCATATGCACATGTTGCAGTTATATTCAAACGGGTTATTCTATTTTTTCTATAGCAAAGCAAAAATCATACCAACAACAACAATATATTAATTGCAACACTGCATATGTGGTATACTGTATCACATGTTCAATTTGTCAACTGCAGTATGTAGGATGTACCACGAACAGCCTGAAGGTCAGAATAAGGAGGAATATCTCTGATATTCCATACTCAAAAAGTCGCAATGTTTCAGCAGTAAGTTCACACTATGCAGCTGTGCATCAAGGTGATACAAAAGGTTTTCTTGTTTGTGGCTTGGAAAGGGTTAACCCCCCCAGGAGGGGTGGCGACCACAAGCGCAAGCTTCTAAATAGGGAATCCTTTTGGATTTTTCAAATGGGATGTTGTATCCCTCTCGGTTTGAATAAAAAACATGATTTGATTCTTCATTATTGATCCTTATTCATTAATGTTTATTTTCAGTATGTTTTTTCTGCAATTTTATAAATGTGCTTTTATACATGTATGTGGGAGTATTCATTCTCCGCCCACTGGTGATTAGTCTCAGCTATTTAAACCAGTGGTCTCAGATGTCCTATGACATCATGACTAAGGATCTGTATTGTGTGATCCGAAACGCGTAGATAAGGACTCTGTAAGTGTTGGCTTTTAACTGTGCACTTGGATGAAGAAAATAAAGGCTGGATTTTATTCAAAAAAATTATTTAAATAATTTTTTCTTTGGAAGCTGGTCATTTTCTCCTGTTTCTTGACTACAGTGATCATGCGCCACAACCCCTAGAGGAGCGGGAACAGAGGATTGGAGTTGCAGTGGCTCTGATTTCAATGATTTAGAGTGGCAGTCCTTACACCAGTGCTCCCTAGGACCAAGGCGGTGATAGGAGGGCACACCTTATCATCAATAATGGCAACAATGATGATAATAGTCCCTGAGCTCCTTCTAAACACTTTGCAACCTTTCCAAGATGAACACAGTTGAGCAAAATTCTCAAAAATTTGGTAGGAGTTCCAGACTACAAACCATCCATATGCAAAAAGTCTAACAATCAGGTCTGCAATTTCTAGACTGAGGGATACAGGTCATCATCAACAGTTGGCCAAACCTTTATATAAGTGTGAAAGGTGCTGTTAACTGTTTATCCTACAAGCAGCAAAGTCTCTACATTGGCCATAAACAGCAAATACCTTACTAGCACGCATGGCCTTGTTATCCTCGGCAGTCTGTGAATGTCTTCTCTGTCTTTCTCTCACGGATTGTTCTCTCAACAGTAATGATGTTTCTCCTGGAACTAAATTTGCATCTGCCTTGAAAGGCAGGACAATCTAAAGCTGAAGTGGTTGATGCAATACTCACAAGAAAAAATCTGGAAGATGTTATGTACAGGTCAAGAAACCTGTTTTGAAGAACTACTGGGTTTTTCCTGCAAGGATTCTAGCTTCTAGCTATGTTGGAAATAGATAGTACTATACAATATCTGATTTTCAAGTTTTTGCATTAATTATAAGATAACCCCCTTTAAGTTGCTCTGACCCCCTTAAGGTGCCACCTTAGGCACTGAACCTCCAGTGCCTGGTGGGAAATATGTCTCTGCTCATAGGGAAATATCAACAAGGTTTGTCTTGTTGGTATTATAACAAGCTTGAGTGTGTCTCCAATAATTCATCATTATTCATCATGTCTTTTACCTGGAAAATTGAAACAATTTTAAGCGCTTCTTCAAGAGAAGTGGCAGAAAAAAAATAAATCTCTGTAATGAAACAAACTCATAAAATCTAGGTCGAGGTACCAGTGCTGTATGGAATTCTTCTAAGAGCCCCCATACCAGGTTCCAAACAATTTAGTCATGGTATGGTAATTTTGCTGCCATTATGTATCTGTATCCACTAAACAACATAGCTCATGTGTCAGCTCTTTAAAGTTGAGCTGGTTTGTTCCCTTTACAGTTTATTAGCATACTACTGAGGAGTAGAAAGGTAAATTATTTGAGTGCTTCTGCCTGACTAATAGTGCTCCAGGATAGTATCTAACATTTAACACATGCAGTTTAGGCTGAGTTCACATCAGCGTTCAACCTTTCCGTTCTTCTGCTCCATTATAGGTGCAGAAGAACGGAAGGATGGATTTGGCACATGACTGAGCAGAACGGAGCCTATGGAACCCATAGACTATAATGTGGTCCTTTAGGTTTCTGCTCAGAGGAAGATTTTTGAAGCAGAGACAAAAAAGTCTTACATGCACAACTTTTGTCTCTGCTTCAAAAATCTTCCTCTGAGGGACCCTATTATAGTCTATGGGGTACATGGGCTCCATTCAGTTATGTGCCAAATCTGTCCTTTCCGTTCTTCTGTTCTTATAACGGAGCAGAAGAATGGAAAGGCTGAACGCTTATGTAAACACAGCCTTAGAGGCCTTCTGAATGGGAGACATTGGGATAGTACAGTGGATACAGAGGCTACCAGTAGCTGCTCTATGTCATGGCATGACATATAATACAAGGGGACATTTTATAACTAATTTATTTAATCATTCATGGAGTGTACAGTCATGGCCAAAAGTTTTGAGAATGATGCAAATATTAATTTTTACAAAGTCTACTGCTTCAGTTTTTATAATGGCAATTTGCATATACTCCAGAATGTTATAAAGAGTGATCAGCTTAACAGCAATTACTTGCAAAGTCAATATTTGCCTAGAAAATGAACTTTATCCCCCAAAACACATTTCAACATCATTGCAGCCCTGCCTTAAAAGGACCAGCTAACATTGTTTCAGTGATTGCTCCATTAACACAGGTGTGGGTGTTGATGAGGACAGGGCTGGAGATCAATCTGTCATGATTAAGTAAGAATGACACCACTGGACACTTTAAAAGGAGGCTGGTGCTTGGCATCATTGTTTCTCTTCTGTTAACCATGGTTATCTCTAAAGAAACACGTGCAGTCATCATTGCACTTCACAAAAATGGCCTAACAGGGAAGAGTATTGCAGCTAGAAAGATTGCACCTCAGTCAACAATCTATCGCATCATCAAGAACTTCAAGGAGAGAGGTTCCATTGTTGCCAAAAAGGCTCCAGGGCACCCAAGAAAGACCAGCAAGCGCCAGGACCGTCTCTTAAAAGTGTTTCAGCTGCGGGATCGGGCTACCAGCAGTGCAGAGCTTGCTCAGGAATGGCAGCAGGCAGGTGTGAGTGTATCTGCACGCACTGTGAGGCAGAGACTCTTGGAGCAAGGCCTGGTCTCAAGGAGGGCAGCAAAGAAGCCACTTTTCTCCAGAAAAAACATCAGGGACAGACTGATATTCTGCAAAAGGTACAGGGAGTGGACTGCTGAAGACTGGGGTAAAGTCATTTTCTCTGATGAATCCCCTTTTCGATTGTTTGGGACATCTGGAAAACAGCTTATTCGGAGAAGACGAGGTGAGCGCTACCCCCAGTCTTGTCTCATGCCAACTGTAAAGCATCCTGAAACCATTCATGTGTGGGGTTGCTTCTCAGCCAAGGGAATCAGCTTTCTCACAGTCTTGCCTAAAAACACAGCCATGAATAAAGAATGGTACCAGAATGTCCTCCGAGAGCAACTTCTCCCAACCGTCCAAGAGCAGTTTGGCGATCAACAATGCCTTTTCCAGCATGATGGAGCACCTTGACATAAAGCAAAGGTGATAACTAAATGGCTCAGGGAACAAAACATAGAGATTTTGGGTCCATGGCCTGGAAACTCCCCAGATCTTAATCCCATTGAGAACTTGTGGTCAATCATCAAGAGACGGGTGGACAAACAAAATCCTACGAATTCTGACAAAATGCAAGCATTGATTGTGCAAGAATGGACTGCTATCAGTCAGGATTTGGTCCAGAAGTTGATTGAGAGCATGCCAGGGAGAATTGCAGAGGTCCTGAAGAAGAAGGGTCAACACTGCAAATATTGACTTGCTGCATTGACTCATTCTAACTGTCAATATAAGCTTTTGTTACTCATAATATGATTGCAATTATATTTCTGTATGTGATAAACACACATAAAAACCAGAGGGCAGCAGATCATGTGAAAATATAATATTTGTGTCATTCTCAAAACTTTTGGCCATGACTGTACAGCGAGCATGACTATAAACTATAAATGTAGATCTGCCTTGTATGCCCAGAACAGATGATGTTCAGTATATTTATATACCATTTGTCGTGCCTCTATAGAGTATTTATGGTCAGCCTCAGATTAGATTTCACAGCGTGAATTATTGATATAAACTTTATCTAAAATAACGGAACAAAATCAATGTTCATTTTAAATTCAGCCACCTCCACATTATTAATAAATCATGTGCATTAACTTCAGGCTGTTATTAAACTGCATCTCCATCTCTCTGAGTTTAGCAATTACCAGAGAACAGAAATGGGCAGGAAAGATTATGACAGAGAAGGGGTTATGAAATTAGCTGAGGCAGCAGAAATGGGCGAGGGGTGCTCCGCCTGCATATATTAACTGTGGTATTAGACCATGAAGATTATGTTTCATTTTAATTGAAGCCTTTTCCTGTAAAAACGTTCTTGAAAGGGTTTAGTCATAAATGAGGGGAATCTGTGTACTGCTGAAAAAAAGGAGAGATCATTTATGATTAAGTATGATGTCAGATCCAGAAGGCACTGATCCAAAATCTGCCAGGACTATCATTCTATGTCTTCGAAAGTCTAACACTATGACAATTTCAGTCTGATTTCAGGAAATTAAAGAGGATCTTTCACCACTCCTGACATGCCTGTTTTAATAGCTTCATGCATTCCCCACGTACTAACAATTCTGGAACATCTATTCTTATGGCTCTATGTTGTGCCATTCCTTTATTATTTGCAATAGAAGTTATGAATAAATTGCTATTTGCCTTTAGTAAAGGAACAGAGGGGAGTTAACCAGTTGGGGTGTGTACCTGCATAGACTGACTCTAGCCAATCAGTGCTGTCATGTTCAGACTGTGCAGGTGTGCAGGTACACACCCCTAACTTGTTACCTCCCCTCTGTTCCCTTACTGGAACGGCAGGATTGTTGAGGGAGGGGTTTTCGGTTGGTTTTAGGATTCTGTTTCGTCCGTCTGGGCTGGTGTTAGTTAAAAAGAATTTAAGATCGGCGTTGGAGCGTCCCAAGGTGGTTTCGGAAAAATTGGCGAAGGACGTATTGTTAGGTAGGATGGCAGGTCCATTTTTCATCTCTGTTTGTCCCCGTGGGTGGTTCCGAAGAAGGAGGTGAATAGGTTTCGTCTTATTCATCATCTTTCGTTTCCTAAGGGTTCGTCGGTCAGTAACGGTATCGACCCGGACATGTGTTCTGTGGTTTATACCTCATTTATTAGAGCTTTTCCCGATAGTGGTGGCAGTGATGCTTTGGGGTGAGTTTTTCCGTAACAGGAAGGTGCGTTTCCATTGTGACAATTTGGGGGTGGTTCAGGCGATCAACAAGTTGTCAGCGTCTTCACCGTTGGTGGTTAGACTGTTACAGCGTTTGGTGCTAGAGTGCTTATCTCTCAATGCTTGGGTTGTGGCAGTGCATATACCCGTTGTTGACAATTGTATTGCTGACGCCCTTTTTTCGTTCATAGTGGGAGCGTTTTCGGCAGCTGGCCCCGGAGGCAGAGGAAGTTGGGCTGGTGTGCCCGGGCTGCCTGTGGGATCTCTTGGCGACACAGTAGTGGGGCTTATCCAATCGTCTTTGGCGCCCGGTACGTGGGATACTTATCGTAAGGCTTGGTATTGTTGGGAGGAGTGGTGTAATAGACTGGGGGCTAGGGAGGGTGAGTTAGAGGTGCCTTTGTTACTTTTTCTGGGGCATTGCAGGGAGGAGGGGTGGTCGGTGTCTAAAGTGAATAGGTATGTTGCGGGGTTAGCTTTTGGTTTTAAACTGAGGAATATGAAGGATTTTACCAAATCCTTCTTGGTGGGGCGGGCACTTAAAGGGTTGCGGCGGTCGCGGGTTGGGGTAGATGGGAGGTGGCTGGTTTCTTTCTCTTTGCTTTTAGATTTAGGGGAACGGGTGTCATCGGTTTGTAGTTCTGTATGGGAGACAAGGCTTTTTCGTTTGGCATTCTCCTTGGCGTTTTTGGGGCCTTGTTTCACCTTCGGTCCGGGCGGGTTGGGGGGTTGCTGGCAGAGGATGTGGAGTTATTTGGGGATAAATTAGAGTTCCGCATTCGCAGGTCAAAGACAGATGTGGAAGGGAAGGGCTGCAAAGTTGTGCTTTATGCAGTAGCAGGGTGTTTAATGTGCCCGGTGTTGTTTGGCTGCGTTTGGGGTGGAGAAAAAGGGGGAGTTTTTACCGTTGTTAGTGCATGAAGACGGGTCATTCTTGTCCCGTTTTCAGTTTTCCGGAGGTGTTTAGATAGTTTGGAAATTGGGAACTGGGGTTATGCCAGTCACTCCTTTAGGATAAGGGCGGCGACGGAGGCCGCACGGTGTGGTTTGGGTGATGATGTCATCAAGAGAATAGGTCGCTGGGATTCAGCCAGGTTTAGGTCTTATGTTAGACCTGAAGGTTCGTAAGGCGTATTGTGGATGCATGTATTTAATTGGGGAGGTTTTTTTGGGGTGTTTTTGCTCCTTGTTTTCTCTCTTTTCTGTTACAGGTGCTGACTCAGCACTCGTGTGGAGCCTGGGGCATTCCTATGTGTTTTGGGGAGCACTACGGGCAGCGGTACGGCCAGACGGTCAGCAGCTGGGTTTTTCCCGATCGGATGCGGTGGTAATGCCCAGCGTAGGGGCATGGTTTGGGGGGGTGTTTTATCGGATGTTCGCCGGTTTGTGAGGTTGGATAGGGCCCCGGACGTATTAGTGTTCCACGTGGGGGGTAATGATCTGGGGGCGCGGCCGTTCAGGGAGTTAGTTAGGGACATCAAGTTTGACATGCTTCGGTTGTGGGCGTTGTTCCCGAAGCTGGTGACTGTCTGGTCGGGTCGTATTAAAGTTAATCGGGCGATTGGGCGCTTTATGTCGAGAAATGGGGCAGTTGTGGTTCGGCACATGGAGCTGGAAAAGGGCTTGGGGGAGTTTTGGCGGGCAGATTGTGTGCATCTTAATGCGGTGGGTATTGATATGTGGTGTTTGGCTTTGCTAGAGGGTATTGAGACAGCGCTTGGTGTGTGGAGGGATGCGCAGTCTTAAGGAGGGTAAAGTCTGCGCGTTGATGGTGGGGGGAGGTCCTTGGAGTTGGGAATAAGGTTGATAGGGATAAGGGGATAAGGGGAGGGCTCCACGGTTTGGGCTGGACTCCCATGGTTGGTGGTTGTTTCTGGTGTTGTTAAGGGGCCATCAGGGGTGCCCCCGAGCTGGCGCTCTTCGGCTGAGGTGGCCTACCCGGGACGGGGTAATATCAGTGTTTTGGGCTTCAAGGACCTCCTCCTGTATGTTATGTTATATGTTATACATATGGGAAAGGGGTTGTTCATATGCTGTTGCATATGGGTTTGTGGGAATATTTATGTTACTTAATTTAACCCCTTCACGACCGCCGCCGTACATGTACGGCGCGCGGGCGGTGTGGGGACATGACGCCCGCTCGCGGGTGCGGCGGGCGTCATGGCCGGCAAGTCTCTGCTGTTTCTAACAGCAGAGACTTGCCGCATCTTACCTCCGTCTTCGGAGACTTCCAGGGCCTTCTGATGCCGTGATCACACGTGATCACGGCATCAGGATGCGTCTGAACCCGGAAGCCCACGCTTCCGGGTGGTGTACAGACGCCCCGATTGGCCAATCGGGGTGTCTGTACACCATATGAAAACTGTAATCCTCGCTGGTGAGGATTACAGTTTTCAAACTGCAATTCTTATTCTGGCCACTAGATGGCAGGCCAGGATAAGAAATGAGCAATTCATGGTTTTAACTGCATCTAGTAAATCCATGATTGCTCATAAAGAAAAAAAACAAAACACAATAGATCAGATGATATTTGAGCTTTAAAATAATCACAGAAAAATTAAAAAAAATGTTAAAAAATATATAAAAAATAAAAAAGATATAAAAGTTCAAATCACCCCCATTTCCGTATAAGTAAAAAATAAATACCTAAATAACAATAAATATAGACATCATGGGTATCACCGTGACCGAAAACGCCCGTACTTTTAAAATATAAAAAAAAAATTTCAATACGGCGAATTGTGTGGCGGAAAAAAAGCGTCCAAATGGCGATTCGCAGTTTTTTGTCCCTTTTTTTTCTAAAAAAAATTAAATAAAAAGTGATCAAAAAGTCATACACACCCCAGAATGGTATCAATAAAAACTTCAGACCGCCCCGCAAAAAATGAGCCCCCATACAGCTCTGTACACATAAATACCAAAAAGTTATAGGGGTCAATATATGACAAGGAAAAAAAAAAAAAAAAAAAGGGCAACTTTCTAATTATTTTATCACCATCTAAACGCAGGAAAAACTATACATATTAGGTATTGCCGGATTCGTACTGACCAGTAGAATGAAAGTAATGGATCAGTTTTAATGCACATCGAATGCTGTAAATAAGAAACCCGTAGAACTGAAGCGGAATAGCGTTTTCTTTGCAATTTCACCCGGTTTGGAATTTTTTTCCCGCTTCCCACTACACCGTATGCAATATTAAATGGTGGCGTTGGAAAGTACAACTTGTCCCGCAAAAAACAAGCCCTCATACAGCTATGTGAACAGAAAAATAAAAGAGTTATGGCTGTTTGAAGGCAAGGAGCGCAAAACGAAAATGCAGAACCGAAAAAAGCTCCGGTCGTGAAAGGGTTAAAAAAAGGTATGTTTACCTTTGGCCAATATTAATCCAACATGTTGTCTGAGTCATTTTTGGGAAGGTTGGTCGGGGGAATAAGGTTGGGAGAGGTTAGGTTCAGTTCAGTTTGGGGATGTGGGAGTGGGGTACTTTGGTTCAGGTAAGTACGAAAGGGGCGAGCAGAAATGACCAATACCACCGTCATGTCCTGACACTAAACAGCATCAAGATGTTGTGTGAGGCGCTGCATACAAAATCCAGGGTACTTTGCTTCAGAAGCAGGCTCTCCATGCTGTCTTCTTACATCAGGTGACAAGTGCTGCTTCAGATAAAAGCTCAATTGTTTTTCAGTGGTCTCCTTTCATTCAACAATAACCAAGAGCTCCCAGTCCTCTCCAGTAGTTGCTGACACCTCCTGCTATGGAGGCTGCAAAAGTGTCAGCTCTAGGGAAGAGCAGAGAATGCAGGGTCAAGTGTCAGCTCTAGAGGAGAGCACAAAAGGCAGGAAGGATTGTCAGCTTTAGGGGTGAACAGAGGATGCAAGACGAAGTCTGAGCATCGGGGGGGGGGGGGAGTAGCTGAGGATACAGGGGAAGTGTCAGCTGCAGGGGTGAACAGAGGATGCAGGGAAGCTTTACAGGTGAACAGAGGATGCAGTCAGAATTGTCAGCTCTAGGGGTGAACAGAGGATGCAGAGAAGCTCTAGAGGTGAACAGAGAATGCAATCAGAATTGTCAGCTCTAGGGGTCATCAGAGGATGCAGAAAGAATTGTCAGCTCTGGGGATAAACAGAGGAAGCAGGGAGACATGCTACATCTAAGGGAAGCAGAAGCTGCAAGGAAGCATTTTAGCTTTGGAGGTGAGCACGGGGACAGGGGGACATTAAGAAGTTTGTTTCTGGTAGAAGTGATATTTCTACATAGCAAATAATTTATTTGTAGGTGTAGTAGAGCGATAGAAAAAAACCCAACAGTTAGGACACGAATGCAGCTCATTATGAGTAATTGAATCATTAATTGAAAAGGGCATGCTCAAAATAATAGCAACGATGAGTTAAATTGGTGAAGTCATTCATTCTGTGGAATATTTGCTGTTAATTTTAAGGTTTTATTTCACGTGAATTCGGACGTAATCTACTTTTTAACACAATCACCGTTCACTTCTATGGAGCCAGAGCTACGTGAAAAACGCAAAGTATAGAACATGCTGTGATTTTTCCTGAACACAAACATGATACGTGAAAAATGTACACAGAATGGCTGAAATGAATGGGTCAGGATTCACTATGCTTTCATTACACAACTCGCATCCAGACGTTAAGCTTGCTTGTGTGAAAGAGCCCTATCAGGCTAATATACACTACAGACACGTTTATTCTGTGTAAAGCTTACCTCGACACGCTGTCAGCATGACCATGTAGCACCTCGCTTTTTCACTGCCTATGAGAATGAATTGATACACGCCTAAATTGTAGAAGAACATGACATTCTGTTGAAAGGTAAATTTCCAAATCTCCGCCAATTTCATATTATTATCCATATCTAGATAAAGTGTGGATAAAGTGGATGGTATGAGTTCTTCTCTCACATCAAAATGCAAGTCATTGCTATATAGTATAACACTTTCAAATAGCTCAGGGCACAGCTTACAGCTCAGTACTGTCTGCCAGCCCTGAAACTGGATAATTGGGCAGCTGAAACCAACCTTCCAGGAAGGGTAAAAACAAAAATCATACTGCAAGTCCAGAACTACTGAAAAGAGTAAGTACTCATTCACACAACTGTATGAATGGGTCCGCATCCATTCCACAATTTTGCAGAACAGGTATGGACCCTTTCATTTCAATGGGGCCGCAAAAGATGTGGACAGAACACCATGTGCTGGCCATATGCGGTCCGCAAATTGCGGAAACCACAATTTGTGAATGTAGCCTAAGACTGTATTCAGAGAAAAGTTGTAAAACTTGTCAGTATTCTATCTCCTAAAAACTGACAATTTTCTACCTGCGTTGAATCTGTATTTTCTCCAACTGTGTTATTTGTCCGTTTTATTTCTATCCATGTAGAATCTGAATGTCATCTGTTTTTCATGTCCATAAAAAATAAATAAAATCCAACCATCTATGTGCAGTTGCCCATTCCCACACCATTCCTCTGTTTTTAATGGCTAACCAATAATGCCATCTGTGTATTTCTTCCAGGTCCTCCCATATCGTGCCTGAACAATATTGCTATAAAACTATAAAACTGTTATGTTCATGTAATGTGCCTGGTTATCCAACAGGTGGCAGTGTATCTAGCAGAGAGAGATGTTTAGATAGAATGGAACCTACCATTCCATTTTTCCCACTGTTAGGTAGAAGTGGGTTTACAGGAAGCTATATTCATTCTAGAGTCAAGTCTAGAGTTGGAAGGAGACCAGTCAAGTCATGGGGCAGTCAAGGGAATGGCCTACCCTCCTGCAGCAGAAGTCTCCCAAGGGAAGCAGCTCATAGAGCACCTTAACTCCTTACAGATACAGACAGAGTATTACGAGGGGGTCAACAGCCAAAGGCACCCCACGTAAAGGTACCAGAACTGTCAGAAAGTCCAGCTACCAGTCCAAAGCCAGAGCCTATCACAGTAGAGAAAGATAAAGCAAGGTATCCCAGTTTGCCTGCGAGTTTACCCCAAAACTTTCTGGAGCCAAGAGAAAGACCATTTATTGTCTGTATGCAAGATTATTCAAGTAAAGCTTGAACTTTTTTCCAAGTCTGGACTTTTACTCCACCATCTATCACTTCCCCCTTTTTTGCTACGGAACTATGGCAGCTTGTTGCACATGAGAAACAGACTGAGTGTCTGTCTTTTTTTTTTTTTCATTGACTCATTGACTTGAATGGGCAAGTCTAGTACATAAATTAGTTCAAAATATTCTCTCTGCGTGAAATGATGGTCTGTGAAGAAAACTGGCCATGTTAACTGAACCAAGGATTTTGACGTGTCTATGATCAATCTATGTGCTGTCCCTCATTGCTCGTCTGAATGAGCCCAAAAGAGAATCCTCAATATAGTGCAGAGAGACATACAAGGTGTATAGGCGTCTTGTATCATATATATGCCCATGTGCACGAGTAACACGTGGACATGTAGGTGGAAAACATTGGAGATGCTAATAATAAAAAATATGTATATATTATTAGAGAGCATTCAAGTAAACGACCATTATGAGGAACACTGAATTGGTAATAACTGCACGATTTTATTCACCTAGTTGGGAAAATAGAAGTCCTTCCTGTGAAAGGAAGCAAGAGGATGCGAGCCAGAAATATGTAGCGAGACAAGTAGTTCATAAATATTACTTTTTAACTTTGGGGGAGATAAAATGCTGAGATACGAAGTCAGACACTAACAGTAATTTAAAACTGCAGTTCCCATTCTGACTTACAGTGCAGGGAAGGTTTGCTATATTGCTATTCCATTTGGTATTGCCATATGGGTATTTATATGCACATAATTGTCTTGTTGAGGGATTTGCAGCTCTTTAATGTGCAGCAGCTTACAAAATGTTGAATGATATTTATGAACCTGTAGGATGCACATACTATTTTTACCTAGATTTATTGTCCCGTGCATTAGCTCAAAATAAACACAGTAAAGTTTGACACTTGCAGCCTGGAGCTACGGGAGGCGGTTCAGGTAGAAAACAGCCTGCCGGTGCTCTCCAGATTTGGCATTGCTGGATACTACTGTCTTCCCACTGGACTCTATTGAGTATAATGGGGTCCGGCAGAGATCTGGCCGCTACCCTGAAAATATGCACTCATCGACTATAGGAGAAATCAAGGCCAGGCATGATGATGTTCACACTGGCCCTGTCAATCAAAGTGGAGAGGGTGCAGAAAGACTTGAGCCTCTAGGTGTAATGATAACACCTCTGTTGCGCCTAGAGGCTCATTTGCATATATTATGTGGGCACATAAGGAACGAAAACAGATGCCTTCAGCTGCCAAGTGCACACATAACAGGTCAGCCAGTGTCATAGATACAAATCTGCTGACAGATCCTCTTTAAAGATGACCATTTGCATTAAAAATGCATCAGATAATGCCTTTGAAATATGTGGCTGGTTCGTCCTACCCCAAGCAAAATCTAATTTTTCACTGCTCTGTAGGTAGCTAGACTTGCAAAAATCATCAGTGCTTCCCATGTGACAGAAGTTGTCTGTGGTGAGACCACCCTTTTAATGGCAATACAGGCATTGGTCAGGAATAGAGATGAGCGAATCATTCAAAATTTGCTTTGCCGAATATTCGCCGAATTTCTGACAAGATTCTTATTTGTCGAATCTACGTAAAAAAACACGTTGTTTTGCAGACTTTTCTGCCCAAATTACGTACGTACAGTCAGTGCAGTTAAAAGTACACAATACTTAAGCATTAGCGTACAAAAGTGCGTACGAATCCTTAGCGTACTATTGACGCGCGAGGCTAGGCCGCAGCGTACAGTCTTTAGAGGCAGTCCATATGAACTAGAAAAATAAGGTGCTCACTGCTGCTAGCTATCAATAAGTGAATAATTTACTAAAAACACTGAACAATAAGTGCATAATAGGACACATTGCAGTACCAGAAAAAGAATACACACAATGGGCTAAACTGCTGAACCATTAAAAACAGTGTAGCTAAAATACAGCAAAGAAATAAGTATGCAAACATTTTAGTACAATCAATTTCACATTTGCAAGCATAAAAGGCTCAGATATATGTTTGAGTCTCTCCTTATGGCTCCTAGTTGGCAATGATAAAACACTGTCTGTCTGGAACTCATATTCCAAAATTCTATTGTAATCCACGTAAAATTGTAATCCAAACAGGTAACGTGTAATCCACATGGATAATAGAGAATAGCAGCAAATAGAGAACCCTTTTTGCAAAGGGGGCTCCCAAATAACTTAAGAAGGGGGTAAAAAGGAAAATAGGCGTGCTTAGGCGCAACTGGGACTTTTCTGCAGAATGGGGGGGGGAGTCCTGACAGCGATGTCCACTCCATCTGGGTGAGAGTCAAACGGGGGCAATACATTACATTAAAAAGCAGCACATAGAGAACCCTTTTTGCAAAGGGGGCTCCCAAATAACCTGAGAAGGGGGAAAAAGGAAAATAGGCGCTCTTCGGCGAAACTAGGAATTTTATGCAGAATGGGGGGAGTCCTGACAGCCATGCCCATCTGGGTGAGAGTCAAACGGGGGCAACACAAACTAAACAAAAACAACTGCCAACTAGCATCTCACCCGTCAGGTGCAGTCCATGATGTGGCTCTCATAGGTCCTCCTGCAGTGTCCTTGACACTGCCAGTAGTTGGGTTCCTTATATGAGGGAACTGAATTCCTCCTCGCTCGAGCTGCTGCTGAAGCTCATCAGAGGACGCTCCTGCCTCTTGTAGGCCATGCTCGCTGTGGTGGTGGAACTCCAGTGCCCTCTTCTTCCTGAAGTTGGACTTGACCGGGTCTGGGTGGTGGTGATGCTGGCGAGCGCTGCAGCCATTTTCGCTTTTCCGGATGCTCCTGCCGGGACAGCAGGAGTAAGAACTTCCAACCACAGCGGTTCTGGAAAGGTTGCATCCAGGGAAGAAGAACCCAGCATCCCCGCCTACTGCTGGCTTCATCTTCCACGGCAGCTGGTATTGGTGGATGACCGTGGATTGGAAGGTGAATGATAACGTGGTCAGCTGACCCAGCTGTAAGGACTGTGGTGGTGGTGGTGGTGCTGGCAGTCCAGGAATCAGCGGCTCTGGTTGAGGCTGTGGATTTTCCCTGAACCGGAGGACGCTATCTAGGAACACCTGCAGGCATAGCAAGCGTCTTGGACCTGGTGGTTCATCTGGCCACACTTCTGGTTCCATTGTAGGCACCAGAGGCTTTGAAAGGAGGATAACCCCGGTCGCAAATGGGCCTTTCAGGGACGCCATCGGGGTGTACTCCACCTGATCCCCCACGTACAGGCTATGATGATGTTGTGGCAGCTACGTCCGTTTCACTTACCTGCGGCCCACAAAATGTTCCTTTCCATCCTCGTCATCCTGCAAGAAGCCAGACCCTCTCCCAATGGAAAACCAAAGCACAGTTCCCTTTCGGCGTTTCAATGAAAGATCTCCCGGTCTAGGGTGGTCGAGTACCTGTATGACCCAGTCCTCCACTGCGGTTTTATAGTCCCAGAGGGTCTGTGCATGGGCCGTCACAGATGGTGGAACAATTGGGTTCTGGTGTATGGAAGGGGTGGATCTCCTCCTGGGTGGCGAAGTGGACGTTCCAGCCGCCTCTGCGGCACGAGCCACAGCAGACGCTCCAGCCGCACCAGCCACAGCAGACACTCCAGCCGCCTCACTAGTCGCAGCAATAGCAACCTCAGCAGGTGGTAAGGAAGACACAGGCACTAAAGCTGGGTTTCTCTGGCAGAGTTGTGACACCTTAATGTCTGGAGAGGGCGTGGTTCAGGGAACTCGTCCCCAAAATAAATTTCATTCCAATTTGGGCACAGCTGTTTTTTAGCAATGATGCTTGCCTCTTGCTCTGAGGTCAGCGCTGGTCTAAACTGGTTCAGACTTCAGAGGAGGGTGGAGTACTTAGGGAGGAGTCTTCACTCCCTATATGTGCAAAACAATTAGATCCCAGTGGGCCGGGCTGGTTTTTCCAGTTCTGAGGGGGGCGTATCTTCACTTTCCTGCTCTTGCGTGGGCGTATCGTCATTGTCCCGCCTCACGCAGAATGCATAAGTTTCATACGTATCGTACGTATCGTTAGAGTGTTAAATTTTACGAAGATTTACGAATAATACGAAGCGAATCCAAAGAAATTCGGATTCGCTTACCAGCTGAAAATTTCCAAGACTCAATACGAATCTACGAAGCGGCAAATAGATTCGCTCATCTCTAGTCAGGAACCATTCGTGTATGCAACAACAGACAATATTTGGAAGACATTAATCCTCTTGGCGACATATGATGTAGTAGTGCATCACAACGGGATCTGACCTCCTGCGTCCTGTACTAGGACGTCATAATGATCGGGAGGGCACAGGAGCTGTGTCCGCCAGCATCACTGTAAACGCCAATGCCAGTGCATTAACCCCTTATATGCTGCAATCGATGCTGACGCTGACATCATATAAGAGGATTGCAGAGGGAGGGGGCTCCCTCTGCCTCTCCACTGGCCCCTTGCGCTGTGGTGACAGTGGGCTGATGGCTGCCAAGGCAACCCTAGGCCTCGCAAAGACCTCGGGTTCTGTCATATATGGAAGCCTGTGAGACCCAACCCCTAGGCTAGGTTTCACAGGCACACTGTCAGTGTGAAACAGCATGTATTGCACTACGTTTAAACAGGGAAAAATAAAAAGTTTTTAAAGTTTTTTTTTTAAAAAAGTGTTTTATAAAAATTTTAAAAAATTTATAAGTTTACAGTAAAAAAAGTGTCCCTTTCCCTTCATCAAGCAATTTTTAATTAAAAAAATTAATGAAAAATAGACATATTATATATTGCCATGACTGTAACGAGCGGCTCTATGAAAACACCACATGACCTATCCCCTCAGATGAATGCCGTAAAAAAATAAAATAAACAGCCATTTTTGGTCACTTTTTTGGTTATTTTTAAGGGGAATTTGTCATCAGAAAATGACCTGCTGTTTAAATCACTTTTTTATGTTTAACATATTTTTAAATCATTTGGATGATGTTATTTTTAATTTTTTATGTCACTTTTTATATTTAAAATAATACTAAAAGTCCTGCAGTTTTTGCACTGGCCACTATGTCTAATAATAGTCACCATTTCTTAGTTTGTACATATTACTTTACTGTAGTTATCTTGTTCTAATCCTGCCTGTAATGATATCACCTCTATATATAGATAAGACAGGATCTTTAATGCTTTGTAAATGTTGTTAGGAACAGCTCAAGATGGCCACCTTCATAATAATGATCAGGAAATAGAATAAAAAAAATCTACAATAAGAAAATAAAAGGAGATTAGAAAAAGGAGATGCGTTACTATCTGGTTTTAACTGGCAGATAAAATTTTTGGTGACATATTTCCTTTAAAAGGGTTCTGCGACTTTTTCTTACTCCTCTGGATAGATCAGCATCTGACTGGCAGGGGTCCAACACCCAGGACCCTTACCAATCAGCTGTTTGAGAAGGCATCGGCAATGGCAGTAGTGCAGCGGCCTTCTCGCTGTTTCCTGAAGGCCCAGTGACATCACAACTAGTACATGTTCACATCTATAGGTCTTAGCTGTGCCCAGGCCAGTGATACTAGTTGTGACATCCCTGGCCCTACGACAAACAGTGCAAAGTCCTCTGCGCTACTGCCATCACCGATGCCTTCTCAAACAGCTGATTGGCGAGGGTCCCAGATTTTGGTCCCCCACCAATCAGATGCTGACCTATCCAGAGGATAGATCATCAGTAAGAAAAAGCTACAGAACCCCTTTAAACTTGAAAAGAAGCCAATGAAAGCTCCATCAAAGAATTAGGGTTCAGTACTAAACTGTAACATTACACCTCAGTATACACTGGTCCAGTAGGCAATGATCAAACCTCATATTATTTATTAAATCAACAATTGGATATATCCTTATAACCATAGTTTAAAGACAGGATATTTTACTGGTGTCGTGTTGGTAAGTTCCAAACATTCATTACCATCCAAGGTCACATTTGTCCACCAGGGCGAATAAATATTAAATATAATTATTAGAGATGAGCGAGTAGTGAAATATTCGAAAGTTCGAAATTCGATTCGAATAGACCGCGAAATTCGACTATTCGACCGAATATCGAATCCCATTAAAGTCTATGGGAAAAAAATGCTCGCCACTTGGAAATCTCAATTCGACCACTTGGAGGTCACCAAGTCCACCCTGGAACCTCAGAAAAGGATGCCAACACTGCTGGAATGCAACTGGGACAGCAGGGGAAGCATGTCTGGGTGCATATAACGCGCCCAAGTCGCACTATTACGCCACTATCACAGCCTCTCAACAATACACTCCAAACACAATCTAATCTCTCTGTAAAGTGAGACCATACAAGGAAACCTTCTTTCCTCTACATTGCCATGGACCCCAAGCCAAACTAGACAAAAAAGAAGATGAAATTCTGCACCCCTTAAAATCACGTTGCCTATAACAACCACAGATGGCATAGGCAAGGGGAAAGCAAATAGACCCCACCCCTAATTGTCATTGTGTGTGTGTGTGAAATGTGGTCAGACATGTCTTCTTTAAAATGTAAAAACAACTCAAACACATGCAGAGCCTTAAAAATGCCCAAATTGTTGGCGCTAGAGATATCAGTGACCCGACCTGGCCCAGTGTCATGTCTAGCAGGTAAAGCAGTGGGGATGTGGAGGGATGCGTAGGACCGCAAAAGGCAGGAAGAGGCCGTGGGCTGGCCAGAGGCTCATGGAAAATTTTGTGGAGGCCCAAGAGGTGAGACGTCTTAAAAATTGTGTGGAGGCTAAAGAGGTGAGACTTCTTAAAAAATTATGTGGAGGCCCAAGAGCTGAGACCTCTTAAAGATTTGTGGCCTAGTGCCCCAGAGGGAACCTTAAAGATTTTGTGGAGGCCCAAGAGGTGAGACCTCTTAAAGATTTTGTGGAGGCCCAAGAGGTGAGACCTCTTTTTAAAAGGTGAGACTCTTAAATTGTGGAGGCCCAAGAGGTGAGACCTCTTAAAGATTTTGTGGAGGCCCAAGAGGTGAGACCTCTTAAAGATTTTGTGGAGGTGAGACCCAAGAGAGTGAGACCTTTTTAAAGATTTTGTGGAGGCCCAAGAGGTGAGACCTCTTAAAGATTTTGTGTGAGGCCCAAAGAGGTGAGACCTCTTAAAGATTTTGTGGAGGCCCAAGAGGTGAGACCTCTTAAAGATTTTGTGGAGGGCCCAAGAGGTGAGAAAAGATTTTGTGAGACCTCTGAGACCTTAAAGATTAAAGAGGTGAGAAAAAATTATGTGGAGGCCAAGCCTCTTAAAGAGGCCCGAGGTGAGACCTCTTAAATGTGAGCCTTTAAGAGTGGACCTTTGTGGAGGCCCAAGAGGTGAGACCTCTTAAAAGATTTTGTGGAGGCCCAAGAGGTGAGACCTCTTAAAGATTTTGTGGAGGCCCAAGAGGTGAGACCTCTTAAAGATTTTGTGGAGGCCCAAGAGGTGAGACCTCTTAAAGATTTTGTGGAGGCCCAAGAGGTGAGACCTCTTAAAGATTTTGTGGAGGCCCAAGAGGTGAGACCTCTTAAAGATTTTGTGGAGGCCCAAGAGGTGAGACCTCTTAAAAATTATGTGGAGGCCCAAGAGGTGAGACCTCTTAAAGATTTTGTGGAGGCCCAAGAGGTGAGACCTCTTAAAGATTTTGTGGAGGCCAAGAGGTTGAGACCTCTTAAAGATTTTGTGGAGGCCCAAGAGGTGAGACCTCTTAAAGATTTTGTGGAGGCCCAAGAGGTGAGACCTCTTAAAGTTTGTGGAGGCCAAGAGGTGAGACCTCTTTAAAATTATGTGGAGGCCCAAGAGGTGAGACCTCTTAAAGATTTGTTGTGGATTTTGGCCAAGGTGAGACCTCTTAAAGATTTTGTGGAGGCCCAAGAGGTGAGACCTCTTTAAAATTTGTGGAGGCCCAAGAGGTGAGACCTCTTAAAAATTATGTGGAGGCCCAAGAGGTGAGACCTCTTAAAATTTTGTGCAGGCCCAAGAGGTGAGACCTCTTAAAAGATTTTGTGGAGGCCCAAGAGGTGAGACCTCTTAAAGATTTGTGGAGGCCCAAGAGGTGAGACCTCTTAAACATTTTGTGCCAGACCTCTTAAAGATTTTGTGGAGGCCCAAGAGGTGTGAGACCTCTTAAAATTATGTGGAGGCCCAAGAGGTGAGACCTCTTAAAAATTATGTTGGAGGCCCAAGAGTGAGACCTCTTTTTGTAGGGCCCAAGAGGTGAGACCTCTTAAGAGTTTTTGAGGGTGGACCTCAAAAGATTTTGTGAGTGAGAGTGGAGGCCCTCTTAAAGAAATTTTGTGGAGGCCCAAGAGGTGAGACCTCTTTAAAGATTTTGTGAGGCCCAAGAGGTTGAGACCTCTTTAAAATTATGTGGAGGCCCAAGAGGTGAGACCTCTTAAAATTATGTGGAGGCCCAAGAGGTGAGAACCTCTTAAAGATTTTGTGAGGCCCAAGAGGTGAGACCTCTTAAAGATTTTGTGGAGGCCCAAGAGGTGAGACCTCTTAAAGATTTGTGGAGGCCCAAGAGGTGAGACCTCTTAAAGATTTTGTGGAGGCCCAAGAGGTGAGACCTCTTAAAGATTTTGTGGAGGCCCAAGAGGGTGAGACCTCTTAAAGATTTTGTGGAGGCCCAGAGGTGAGACCTCTTAAAGGATTTTGTGGAGGCCCAGAGGTGAACCTCTTTAAAATTATGTGGAGGCACCAAGAGGTGAGACCTCTTAAAAATTTGTGGAGGCCAAGAGGTGAGACCTCTTAAAAATTATGTGAGGCCCAAGAGGTGAGACCTCTTAAAATTTTGTGTGCAAGGCCCAAGAGGTGAGACCTCTTAAAATTGGAGGCCTGAGAGGCCCCCAAGAGGTGAGACCTACTTTTATAAATTATGTGGAGGCCCAAAAGAGGTTGAGACATCCTTAAACATTTTGTGCAGGCCAAGAGGTGAGACCTCTTAAAAATTATGTGGATGGCCCAGGAGGTGAGATCCTCTTAAACATTTTGTGCAGGCCCCAGAGGTGAGACCTCTAAAATTATGTGGAGGCCCAAAGAGGTTGAGACCCTCTTAACATTTAGTGCAGGCCCAAGAGGTGAGACCTCTTAAAAGATTATGTGGAGGCCCAAGAGGTGAGACTCTTAAAATTATGTGGAGGCCCAAGAGGTGAGACCTCTTAAACATTTTGTGGCAGGCCCAGAGTGAGACCTCTTAAACATTTTGTTGCAGGCCCAAGAGGTGAGACTCTTAAAAATTATGTGGAGGCCCAAGAGGTGAGACCTCTTTAAACATTTTGTGCAGGCCCAAGAGGTGAGACCTCTTAAAAATTATTGTGGAGGCCCAAGAGGTGAGACCTCTTAAACATTTTGTGCAGGCCCAAGAGGTGAGACCTCTTAAAAATTATGTGGAGGCCCAAGAGGTGAGACCTCTTAAAAATTATGTGGAGGCCCAAGAGGTGAGACCTCTTAAACATTTTGTGCAGGCCCAAGAGGTGAGACCTCTTAAAAATTATGTGGAGGCCCAAGAGGTGAGACCTCTTAAAAATTATGTGGAGGCCCAAGAGGTGAGACCTCTTAAACATTTGTGCAGGCCAAGAGGTGAGACCTCTTAAAAATTATGTGGAGGCCCAAGAGGTGAGACCTCTTAAACATTTTGTGCAGGCCCAAGAGGTGAGACCTCTTTAAAATTATGTGGAGGCCCAAGAGGTGAGACCTCTTAAAAATTATGTGGAGGCCCAAGAGGAGAGCCATAAATATATATATATTTTTTTTTACGGAGCAATTCTACGGCGGTTAAGGAGGAGGAGGAGGAGGTGGAGGAGGAAATGGCACTTCATACAGATGGCACTTCACTTTTGGCTGCTTTCCACGGTTGGAGAAGCAAAGTCCGGGTCAATCCACTTGCTGTTCATTTTGATTAGCGTCAGCCTGTCGGCACTGTCGGTTGACAGGCGGCTGCGCTTATCGGTTATAATGCCCCCGGCTGCGCTGAACACCCTTTCTGATAGCACGCTGGCGGCAGGGCAGGCAAGCACCTCCAAGGCGTACAGGGACAGTTCCAGCCACGTGTCCAACTTGGAGACCCAGTAAGTGTAGGACGCCGAGGGATCGGGGAGGACAGGGTTTCGGTCTGCCAGGTACTCCCGCAACATCCGCCGATACTTGTCCCTCCTGCTGATAGCGGGCCCCGCAGTGATGGAAGTTGCACGAGGGGGTGCCATGAACGTGTCCCACACCTTGGAGAGTGTTCCCCTGGTGGCTGTGGGCCTGATGGATGTTGTGGGACTCTGGGAGACCCTCTCCTCTCTGCCGCCAGCGATGGTGGGTGGGAAAATCTCCATCATGTTCTGCACGAGTTCCCTCTGGTATTCCAGCAATCGATTCGTCCTCTCCTCTACCGGAATAAAAGAGGAGACGTTATCTTTATACCGGGGGTCCAGGAGTGCGAAGACCCAGTACAGTTTGTTCTCCACTATCCGGACAACACGTGTGTCCCGGGAAAAGCAGCCCAGCATGAAGTCAGCCATGTGTGCCAGACTCTGAATAGGCATGACCTCACTGCCCCCACCAGAAGGATCACTTGCCATTTCCTCCTCTTCCTCTTCCGCCTCCTCTCCGCCCCATCCGCGCTGAACCAATGGGACGCACACAGCCTGACTGCTACCCTCGCCGCCAGCATCCTCCTCCTCTTCCACAGCCACCTCCACGTCGTCCTCCTCCTCATCCTCCTCCTCCTGCAACTGCCACCGTGAAGCAGACAAAAGTGTGGTCTGACTGTGTAGCTCCGTTGCGTCTCCTCCTACCCCCGTCTCCTCTGCGTGCAATGCGTTCTCCCTTATTGCGATGAGGGATTCTTTAAGGACGCCTAGGAGCGGGATGGTTACGCTCACTATAGCGTCCTCGCTGCTGACCTTCTTGGTGGACTCCTCAAAGATACGCAGTACATCGCATATGTCTGCCATCCATGGCCACTCGTGGTTGGCAAACTGAGGGAGCTGAGTTGGAGGCACGCGTGGATTCATTATCTGGTACTCCATCAATGCTCTCTGCTGCTCACACACCCTGGCCAACATGGAATAGGTGGAATTCCAGCGAGTCGGCAGGTCGCACAACAGCCGATGTTCAGGCAAATGGAGGCGTTGCTGGAGTTTTTTTAAGCTAGCAGCAGCTACAGTTGACTTCCGAAAGTGAGCGCACAAGCGCCGCACTTTCACCAGTAGCTCTGCCAGGTTGGGGTAAGTCTTCAGAAATTTTTGGACTACCAGATTAAAAACGTGGGCCAGGCATGGTACGTGATTGAGTTCGGCAAGCTCCAGAGCCGCCACCAGGTTACGGCCGTTATCGCACACGACCATGCCTGGTCCTAGCTGCAGCGGCGACAGCCACATCTCCGTCTGCTGCAATATGGCGTCCCTCACCTCTGGGGCGCTGTGCTTCCTGTCGCCCAAGCTGATGAGCTTTAGCACCGCCTGCTGACGTCTCCCCGCGCCAGTGCTGCAACGCTTCCAGCTAGCGGCTGAGGGAGATGTTAAGGCACAGGAGGAGGAGGAGGAGGAGGAGGAGGAGGAAGAGGAGGAGGAGGGGGGTTTATCAGAACCCATGCTGGCAATCTTGGGCGGGGGTGGTAGGTAGGCCGTCTCTGTTTGCGACCCCGTCCCCGCCTCCACTACATTCACCCAGTGTGCCGTCAGAGAAATGTATCGTCCCTGGCCGCAAGCGCTTGTCCATGAGTCGGTGGTCAAGTGGACCTTTGCGCTGACTGCGTACCTCAGGGCCCGCCTGATGTTACGCGACACGTGCTGGTGCAGGGCGGGGACGGCACTCCGGGAAAAGTAGTGGCGGCTAGGGACGGAATAGCGAGGTGCGGCAGCCGCCATCAGGTCGCGGAAGGCCTGCGTCTCCACAAGCCTAAACGGCAACATCTCCAGGGCCAGCAGTTTGGAGATGTGGCAGTTTAAGGCTTGGGCTTGGGGGTGACTCGAGGCGTACTTCCGCCTGCGGTCGAACGCCTGCGAGATGGACAGTTGTTGGGACGAGGAGTGTGAAGGTGCAGGCGAAGAGGCGGGGGAAGGGGAGGCTGAAGGAGAAGGCCCCAAAGTAGCCGAGGCAGAGGCAGATGTGGAGGTGTCCTGGCTGGAGGTCTGGACCGCAGTGGCAGCACACAACAAAGGGGAAGAGGCAGTGGCAGCAGGACCGGGCGCAGGTTGTATTGCGTTTGCTCTCTCCCACTCAGCCCAGTGCTTGACTTCCAAGTGACGCCGCATGCCTAAGGTGGTCAGATTGCTCTTCTCAGAGCCCCTACTCAGTTTTGAGTGGCAGAGTGTGCAAACCGCGCTCAGTTTGTCATCCGCACAAACATTAAAAAATCTCCACACCACAGAAGTACGAGGCCTCGATGGGGGAGCTTCACGCGACTGCCCGCTGCCGGGAACAGCTTCGGCCGTGCTGGCTGTGGCCTCACTACTCTGTCTGGACTGTCCTCTGCCTGTGGACATCCCTCTGCCTGTGGACATCCCTCTGCCTGTGGACATCCCTCTGCCTGTGGACATCCCTCTGCCTCTGGACATCCCTCTGCCTGTGGACATCCCTCTGCCTCTTGCTGCCTTTTTCGGTGCTGCGCAGACCACCACCTCTCCACTGCTTTCCCCGCTGGACATCACCCCTGGCCAAGTGGGGTCGGTCATTTCGTCATCCACCACCTCCTCTTCCTCACTCTGTTCCTCCTCCTGCCCACTGGACATTCCAACAGCCTCCCTTGATGGCAACTGCGTCTCATCATCATCATCGCTCATGATAACAGATGCTGGTTCAGGGTCCACATCAGCAGGAGATGGCGAAAACTCCAGTGTTTGGGCATCACTACAAACAAATTCCTCTGCTAGCTCCTGGGATTCTTCCGGCACATCTGAAAAAGGACCCGAAAAGAGCTCCTGGGAGGGGTCAAGGGTGGGATGACTCTGTTGGCCAGGTGTGGAGGAAGGAGGGTCAGAGTGAGACTGTGTGGATGACTGGCTGGTGGACAACTGTGTGGAAGCGCTATCGGCTATCCATTGCACCACCTGTTCAACCTGCTCAGGCCTCAACAGCGGTGTAACTCGCCCCCTGCTTAACTGTCCCATAAAGGCAGGGATTCTGGATGAGTGTGATCCTGGCTGACCCTCACCAGCACGCATTGTATCCCCACTGGCTTCAACAAGGCCACCAACAGCATTTCCGCGCCCCCGTCCTCGTCCACGTCCGATTCCGCTAGCCCCCCTCCGCATTTTATTTTTTTTTTGTTGCAAATACAATATTTGGGTATATAATTAGGTATGTGAAATAATTTAGCAAGAGAACGCACAGTACAGTGGCCTATTAAAAGGCCTAGATATTGTATATTTCAAAGTACACAGCCGTGTAGTAACTGAACAGACGGTGGGTATTTACACCAGGTATGTGAGATAATTTAGCAAGAGAACGCACAGTACAGTGGCCTATTAAAATGCCTAGATATTGTATATTTCAAAGTACACAGCCGTGTAGTAACTGAACAGACGGTGGGTATTTACACCAGGTATGTGAGATAATTTAACAAGAGAACGCACAGTACAGTGGCCTATTAAATGGCCTAGATATTGTATATTTCAAGGTACACAGCCGTGTAGTAACAGAACAGACGGTGGGTATTTACACCAGGTATGTGAGATAATTTAACAAGAGAACGCACAGTACAGTGGCCTATTAAAATGCCTAGATATTGTATATTTCAAAGTACACAGCCGTGTAGTAACTGAACAGACGGTGGGTATTTACACCAGGTATGTGAGATAATTTAACAAGAGAACGCACAGTACAGTGGCCTATTAAAATGCCTAGATATTGTATATTTCAAAGTACACAGCCGTGTAGTAACTGAACAGACGGTGGGTATTTACACCAGGTATGTGAGATAATTTAACAAGAGAACGCACAGTACAGTGGCCTATTAAAATGCCTAGATATTGTATATTTCAAAGTACACAGCCGTGTAGTAACTGAACAGACGGTGGGTATTTACACCAGGTATGTGAGATAATTTAGCAAGAGAACGCACAGTACAGTGGCCTATTAAAATGCCTAGATATTGTATATTTCAAAGTACACAGCCGTGTAGTAACTGAACAGACGGTGGGTATTTACACCAGGTATGTGAGATAATTTAACAAGAGAACGCACAGTACAGTGGCCTATTAAAATGCCTAGATATTGTATATTTCAAAGTACACAGCCGTGTAGTAACTGAACAGACGGTGGGTATTTACACCAGGTATGTGAGATAATTTAACAAGAGAACGCACAGTACAGTGGCCTATTAAAAGGCCTAGATATTGTATATTTCAAAGTACACAGCCGTGTAGTAACTGAACAGACGGTGGGTATTTACACCAGGTATGTGAGATAATTTAGCAAGAGAACGCACAGTACAGTGGCCTATTAAAATGCCTAGATATTGTATATTTCAAAGTACACAGCCGTGTAGTAACTGAACAGACGGTGGGTATTTACACCAGGTATGTGAGATAATTTAGCAAGAGAACGCACAGTACAGTGGCCTATTAAAATGCCTAGATATTGTATATTTCAAAGTACACAGCCGTGTAGTAACTGAACAGACGGTGGGTATTTACACCAGGTATGTGAGATAATTTAGCAAGAGAACGCACAGTACAGTGGCCTATTAAAAGGCCTAGATATTGTATATTTCAAAGTACACAGCCGTGTAGTAACTGAACAGACGGTGGGTATTTACACCAGGTATGTGAGATAATTTAACAAGAGAACGCACAGTACAGTGGCCTATTAAATGGCCTAGATATTGTATATTTCAAGGTACACAGCCGTGTAGTAACAGAACAGACGGTGGGTATTTACACCAGGTATGTGAGATAATTTAACAAGAGAACGCACAGTACAGTGGCCTATTAAAATGCCTAGATATTGTATATTTCAAAGTACACAGCCGTGTAGTAACTGAACAGACGGTGGGTATTTACACCAGGTATGTGAGATAATTTAACAAGAGAACGCACAGTACAGTGGCCTATTAAAATGCCTAGATATTGTATATTTCAAAGTACACAGCCGTGTAGTAACTGAACAGACGGTGGGTATTTACACCAGGTATGTGAGATTATTTAACAAGAGAACGCACAGTACAGTGGCCTATTAAAATGCCTAGATATTGTATATTTCAAAGTACACAGCCGTGTAGTAACTGAACAGACGGTGGGTATTTACACCAGGTATGTGAGATAATTTAACAAGAGAACGCACAGTACAGTGGCCTATTAAAATGCCTAGATATTGTATATTTCAAAGTACACAGCCGTGTAGTAACTGAACAGACGGTGGGTATTTACACCAGGTATGTGAGATAATTTAACAAGAGAACGCACAGTACAGTGGCCTATTAAAATGCCTAGATATTGTATATTTCAAAGTACACAGCCGTGTAGTAACTGAACAGACGGTGGGTATTTACACCAGGTATGTGAGATAATTTAACAAGAGAACGCACAGTACAGTGGCCTATTAAAATGCCTAGATATTGTATATTTCAAAGTACACAGCCGTGTAGTAACTGAACAGACGGTGGGTATTTACACCAGGTATGTGAGATAATTTAGCAAGAGAACGCACAGTACAGTGGCCTATTAAAATGCCTAGATATTGTATATTTCAAAGTACACAGCCGTGTAGTAACTGAACAGACGGTGGGTATTTACACCAGGTATGTGAGATAATTTAACAAGAGAACGCACAGTACAGTGGCCTATTAAAATGCCTAGATATTGTATATTTCAAAGTACACAGCCGTGTAGTAACTGAACAGACGGTGGGTATTTACACCAGGTATGTGAGATAATTTAGCAAGAGAACGCACAGTACAGTGGCCTATTAAAATGCCTAGATATTGTATATTTCAAAGTACACAGCCGTGTAGTAACTGAACAGACGGTGGGTATTTACACCAGGTATGTGAGATAATTTAACAAGAGAACGCACAGTACAGTGGCCTATTAAAATGCCTAGATATTGTATATTTCAAAGTACACAGCCGTGTAGTAACTGAACAGACGGTGGGTATTTACACCAGGTATGTGAGATAATTTAGCAAGAGAACGCACAGTACAGTGGCCTATTAAAAGGCCTAGATATTGTATATTTCAAAGTACACAGCCGTGTAGTAACTGAACAGACGGTGGGTATTTACACCAGGTATGTGAGATAATTTAACAAGAGAACGCACAGTACAGTGGCCTATTAAATGGCCTAGATATTGTATATTTCAAGGTACACAGCCGTGTACTAACTGAACAGACGGTGGGTATTTACACCTGGTATACAAAAAGGGTATTGCAGGCACACAGAACCCAGAACACTAGAGCCAAATAAACTGTATTTAAAAAAATAAAATAAAATTCACAGCCGTATACTGCCAGATCAGATGGTGCATATACACACTAGTTATATAACAGGGTTTTTCAGCCAAAAAGAACGCTGAACAGTAGTGCCAAATATAGTTTGGTATGTAGCAGAGCACCTAATACACCACTAATGCCTCTCTCTGTCCCTACTCCAGCAGCTATCCCTGAATACGGCAGTCGTTCTCTGTAAAGTGTATCTTGTAGTAAAGCTATCACTGTAGTGCACTATAGTAGCCCTGATAAGGGCTTTTAATCACGCTCCTGCCTGTCCAACTGCTAAAACCTGTCTGTCCCTTCTCCAGCCTCTTTCCCTGACTAAGTTCACGCAGCATATGCGTACGAGCAGGAAGAGCTGAGTTTTTAATATTCGAGGTCACATGGTTTTTCCAGCCAATCCATGTAGACGCTGTTTTCGCGCTGCCAGCGTGCTCAGCGTGCCTGTCATACCCCCCCCTGCATGTTGATTGGTGGAAAAAGAGCGCCAGGGAAGGTGGGAGGGGAAACGAATTCTAAGTGCGCCATCGCCGTTATACTCGATTGAAATCGAGTATGCCGAATAGCGTAGTATTCGATCGAATACCGGCTCGATCGAACACTACTCGCTCATCTCTAATAATTATGTAAAATAGCTGTTGTATGCGGTCACAGAGAAGAGGGCTGGGTGAGATCAAAGGGCAAGACCTTTTCTTTCATTTCACAACTGCAGATATAATCCTTGATAATTAACCATTTACTTATGTTTTGTGGGCCCCCCCCCCCCAGCATCTCTAAACAAGCAATTACATATAATATGGACTAATCTGCTAGCTAACATTATGTTCTCATTTACCTAATGCTCCCAGGTGGATGTTTCAGTACTTCATATAACCCCCTTGGGAACGCTGCCTCTGTCACTGTAATTGTATTTTAAACAAACAGCAGATGTGAATCTCTGTGCAGCAGGAGTGAATGAGTGTCTGTTAGTTCCAGGGAGGATGTAGCAATGCCACCTCCTTCTCTGTGACTCTCATATTTGTAGAAATTAGTGCAGCAGTGAATGGCAGTGGTATGAGAAAGGGGTACAATGCAGATCATCAGTGCAAACTCTACACAGGCATTAAGCCAGCAGGGAATGCTATTACATTGCTGCTCTGAAGCTTGTAGAATTGTGAATGCAGCTCATCCAATAATTTTACATTGATGAAGATCAGCAGATGGCAGGAGCTGAGCTGTAGGATCACATAACAGTACCACACAAACACCACCATGTCGGGGTGATTAACCTTTATGGACGCCCATGGCCAAAATGTCTGATGCCCTCCCCATGGCCCAGAGGCCTTTGTAAGGCCTCCAGCTGCCATAGCAACCATCAGGACCCTACTATTGAATCACAGGGTCCCAATATTTAAAGAGAAAGCCTCCTCCCTCTGTAAACATTTTAGTGACCACTGCATCTAAGGAGTTAAATGGCCAGGATAAGGGCTAATGTATACGAATGTGTGCAGGCCGTTCCGTGCAATTTGCGGTCCCCAATGCACGGGCATCATCCAGACCAATTAAACTTGAATGGGGCAGTGATCTGTCCACACTGCAAAAAAATAGAACTTGTTTCATTTTTTTGAAGTACGGAGGCACGGAGAGAAACCCCATAGTGCTTCCGTGGGGTTCTGTGCCTCCGCTCCGTGCCGACCTTCCGGATTGTGGACCCATTCAAGTGAATCCTTGATATCGTGTGCACATGGTCGTTGCCCGTATACTGCGAACTCACGTGTACATGAGCCCTAAGTGTTAACACTAATCTCGGCTGTTCCTGAGCCGCTGTATTGCCATAAATGTTCAGTATGGTGCATTAATGTAATAACTGCTGTATAATAAACTTGTTGTAGCAATAAATGAGGAACATAAAGTTATAGGAGAAGATGTTCCAGAGTCGTTATTTTGTGGGGAGTAATTTTTTTTTTTTTTGTAAAGCATGTGTCAAGAGTTGGTCCTCTTTAAGGTATGGAAAGCCCCTTTAACTTAACATCCCAGAAAACCCCTCAAGCTCTGAAGCCTGCAGAACTATGATTGCAGCCATTTACTGTGTCCTCAAACAAGTACAATTTTTCTTTTGTATTTCTGTTTCCTTTTTTGCCCTATGCTGTAAATTATTATTGAGCTTTTATCTTAGTGTTGCACATTTGAGAAAATGAAACCACTAAATCCACTGAACTAGGAGGGGGTTTTCTGGGTCAACACCTATCCAGACTGACTACATTATTGCTCCCGAGAGGCTTTTTTACAGAACCAGGCAAGCAAGAAAAGGGAGGAAAAAGCAATTCAACATAATCATCACAATAAATTACTGGATCAAGTCCCCAATCCCAGAATGTAGTTTTTAATTGTAATTTTTTGCAGCTCAGATAGGGACCCATTCACTTCAATGGGTCCACAAAAGATGCGGACAACACTCCGTGTGTCATCTGCATCTGTACCTCTGTTCCGTGGCCACGCAAAAAGAAAAATAGAACATGCCCTATTCTTGTCCATTTGACGAACAAGTATAGGACTGGTCTATTGAGGGCCAGACCTTCCATTTTGCGAAATGCGGAAGACACATGGTCAGTATCTGTGTTTTACAGATGCACAATTTGCAGACCGCAAAACAAGGTATGGCCATGCGCATGAGGCCTAACTCAAGGAATAACAACCTACTTGTACACTGTTAAGATCAGTGCCTTTGCCCATAGTGGGCAGAACAATGCACATGCGCATGTCCAGTAGTGGTCGGCGCTCACCCGAGATCTCCAAGCCAGAGGAGGAAGATGAAGTAGGAGAGGAAGACAGGCCAGAGGACTGCAAGGGGAGCGGTTATCTGGGCACATAGCTGAGGGGCCTGGGCACTTGCATCCGTAACTCCACCCCTGGGCACTTGCGACAGCTAATCTGCATAACTTTTTATGGGGTATGCAAGTGGCCACACTAAGTCCACCCCATCCCATATATAACTTTGGTTAATTACATCAGAACCTGCTAATTTTTTTCTTGTACACTTTTTTCCACAAAACAGTAAGGTTTTGTTCACATCTCTGGTATCAGATCCAGCAGGCTGTTTCACCTGATCCAGCATTGGCAGTTTCTATAGTTCACCACTGGTTCCCCATTGACTGTAATGAGATCTGGTGGTGATCCATTGCATGCAATGGTTTTTGTAAGCCAGACCTGAAAGCCAGCATTTTTGCTGGATCAGCTTACCGCAAGATGTGAACATGGTCTAAACAACAATGCACATCTATGGCCTTTACTACAGTTCAATTTGCTGTCTACCAATATTCTCCCCAGAGGTTTCATCATACCCTTTGCTGAAATACATCTGCCCATTGGTAAAGTCACCTCTAATAAAGAATTACATTGCAAAACAAGCAAAAGTTTCATTATGATAGAATGTGACATAGTATGAGGATGTCCATGTCACCACTCTACAGACTCCCGACCAACGACTGATGGTTAATTTGTTCCACTGTGTTATGTTTCTTGAAGTTTCGTATCTTACAAAGTTTTACATCATGTACTTTGTGCCGGTGGCATCATGTTCTATTGTTGTATTATTCATGGCAGTTCCTGCCTTTATCACTTTGTTTTATCAACCTGTCCATCTGTAGATTTCAGGAAGTACTAAGTATCATTCCTTCCAGTCACAATCTAATAAAGTAGCTCATTTTTACAACAACACATATACAGTATATAAATCAACTACGAAATAAGACCCAAATGACCTATTTTACCATGAGATATCATTTGTATAATCGTAGCACTGCAAAGGAAAATACCATTTTTCATTTTTTAACTTTGTGTATGAAACAAAGCCTAAGCAGTTTCACAAAGAGTGATAAAACATCTCTGTGAATCTGGACTAAATGCATATGCCCTGAAAAGCACCAAATAAATTAAGTCTGGGATTTGCAGCAATAAATACGGGTTCTATTTATGACTTTAGTTATTGGCCTGAGCACCAAGTGACCCTTCCATGCTAGGCTGATGCATACAAAGCAATAACTTGCACTGTCTCTACTATACACAGTGGAGGCTGCCATTTTCAGAATGTTTCTTTATTTGTAAAAACCATTGACTTTAGAGATCATCTGGAATTCTAAGCACAGGGGCATTAACCCTTTCAGCCCCAGGCAATTTTCTGTTTTTAAGTTTTCATTTTTCATTACTTGCCATCTCGGAGCCATAACATTTTTAATTTTGCATTCACAAAGCTTCTTTTTTATGGCACAAGTTGTATTTTCGAATGGCACCAATTAATATTGCAGAAAAATACATCCACTTCTCCAGATCTTTATATAGTTTTGATTAAAAACATCTTGTACAAAAGCAAACAGTAGCCAACATGTTTCGGACTTATAAAGTCTAGTCCTTAGTCATGGCCATGACTAATGACTAGACTTTCTGAGTCAGAAAAATGTTGGCTACTCTTTGCTTTTGTACAAAATAGTTTCAATCGAAACTGAATCTGTAGGATGCCGCAAAATTTTTTGGCCATCATGGGAAACGTTATGTGTGGCACAAACCCAACACTTCCATCACCCCAAGAACACTATTTTCACAGTGAAGCTTGACCCTAAACATACTTCTAAAAATACCCTGAAGTGGTTTAAGGGGAAAGACGAAATTTCAATCTGGACAAATCTATGGATAATGAAAAGCTTAAAAATGACTCAATAATAACATTATAAGCAGGTGCCCTCTATTCTCTTTTGAACCAACAGTGATCCATTGTGTTGGTAAGAAGTGGTACAGCAGTCAGAATATAGCTATTTTCTAACTTTTACTTGGAAAAGCCATTAACAATAACTGTATGACAAAACACAATGGTGTCTTAGAGTAAGTTAAAAGGATCCTTGAGGCACTCTTGAAATGTTTAGTTGACTTTATATCTTTTGCTCTGGTCAGCTGAATCTTGAAGATTTGGATTACTTTAAAAAGTACTTGTAAGTATCTTAAACGTAACACATACATCAAGGCATCTATTACTATCAGAAAGAAATGTCTGTAAAATGGCTTTTATGAGAGTCTGTGACAATCACCTCGCTTCCTACTTGTTAGTGCTCTACTCCTTTTTTCCCTCTGCAAGACACAAGCTAGTCAGCATCTCTGTTCGCCATTCCTTCCCACTGACTTCCTCTCACATACAGCTCGGCATGCAATAATCTGAATTATTCACATGCACACACTGATGCAGCATGAGACTGATACAGCCATGGAACAATCTTCTTTTTCCTCTCCCTAAATTTTATTCTGCACTCCCTTTTTCAAACTAGAATCTCCCCCCACTCCAAATTCTATTCCACTGGCTACCATGATAAATGACTCCCTGAGGCTTTCCATAAACCTCTTTATCTAAGAACATGAAGATCACGGGGGAATGGCTCTCCCTGCTGTGCCCTAGAAGAGTTGCATTCATTAAAGACTCTATAAATTAATTACCTCACCAGCTATCCTTGGTTCTACTAATTCATTAGCAGACATCTTTTCTCTCCCACACAATAAATTGCTTCCTGTGGCATTTTCTCCATTACACTGAGCAGTGCATCCTCTTCAGCCCATAGCCCACCTGCAAGCAAATTCTTGCCAGGGAGGCACTTGAGCCTGGAAAATGTCTCTCCCTCTAGCAGGCTGCAATGACTTATTTGCCACGGGCACTAATAGGTGATTTGAAGATATTACAGCGGAGTTTACAGCCAATGATCTCACAGACATATAAAAGATAGTCACTCTATAAAATTTATAAATTTGGTCTGACGTACCACATCATGCAGATAGATGATTACATCTCTTTTTCAGAAGGCAAGCACTCAGTATTACGTTAACTGAAATCATTATACAACTGTAGATTGCCATTGGTTTTTATTTAATGAAATATGAACCGATTCAAAATGTATAAGCCTACATATATTGTACAGTATAATACACAATGGAACCTCTCCAAAAGACCAACTCTTTAAGAAGACCACCACTCCAGATTGAGACCAGATTTTCTGTGATCACCTATTATCCAGTTCAAGACCGAGCCATTAAAGGAGTTATCCAAACTATAAAACATGTCTCCAATGCCCAGGCCTTTCATATAGATTATACTTACCCTGCTCCTCAGCACCCACGTCACTCCTGATCTCCGCACGGTCGCCGCTGTATCTTGGGTGACCCTAGGGAGGCTCGTCCCCATCGCAGCCTGCAATTAGCTGTTCCCCCCATCGCGTAGAGCAGCCAATTGCAGGCTGCGACGTAGATGAGCCTCCCTAAGGTCACCCGAGATGCAGCGGCGGTCGTGTGGGGATCAGGAGCGATGCTCCTGGGTAAGCATAATCTATATTAGGGGCCCAGGCATTGGAGGGCATATTTTATAGTTTGGGTAACCCCTTTAACCCCTACCACCACCACCACCTTGAACAAGCATGTCAAATTTTCCCTTTTTTTAGTGTTTTTAAAAACCATAGCTTTTTTCTTTTCGGTTGAGAAGTTATTTTTTGCATCTTTTCATACATAATACATGGGACTGTATTTTTAGGCCATTTTTAATATTAGTATTTAGTTGTTTTCATTCGGAAAGTCTTCTGATCCTTTTTTCACATTTTGTTATGTTGCAGTCTTGTGTTAAAATTTTTTAAAAAATCACCTTCCCCCCAGCAATCTGCACATAATACACCATAATAAGAAAGTGAAAACAGTATTTTAGAAATGTGTGCAAATTTATTAAAAATGGAAAACTAAAATTTTTCATGGACATACAGTGCACTGAAAAATAATTCCTACCTCTTGAATTTTTCCACATATTTTTACATTTCACGTTACACCCACAAACTTAAATGTATTTTATTGGAATTTTATGTGATAGACCAACAAAAAGCATGTGTGAAGGGAAAAAAAAATCATACATGGTCAAATTGTTTTATAAACAAAATCTGGCTTGTATTTAGGGTCGTTGTCCTTCTGGAAGGTGAACCTCCTCCCCAGTCTCAAGTCTTTTGCAGCTTCTAACAGGTTTTCCTCCAGGGTTGCCCTGTATTTATCGTTCCATCCTTATTCCCATCAACTCTGACCATCTTACCTGTCCCTGCTAAAGAAAAATATCCCCACTGCATGATGCTGACACCATCATGTTTCACGGTGGAGAAGGTGTGTTCAGGGTGATGTGCAGTGTAAGTTTTCTGCCTGACATAGCATTTTGCCGAAAAGTTCAACTTAGGTCTCATCTGACTAGAGTACCTTTTTCCACATGTTTGTCGTGTCCCCCTGTGTCCCCTGTGGCAAACAACTAATGGTACTTTTTATGGCTTGCTTTCAAAAATGTCTTTCTTCTTGCCACTCATCCATATAGGCCAGATTTGTGGAGTACACGACTAACAGTTGCCCTGTGGACAGAGCTGTGGATCTCTGCAGCCTCTCCACAGTGGCCATGAGCCTCTTGACTGCTTCTCTAAATAGTGCTCTCCTTGCCTGTAAGTTTAGGTGGATAGCCATGTCTTGGTAGGTTTGCATTTTTGCCATTTTTGGATGATGTATCGGACAGTGCTCTGTGAAATGTTGAGAGCTTGGGATATTTTTTATAACCTAACCCTGCTTTACACTTCTCCACCACTTTATCCCTGACCTGTCTGGTGTGTTCCTTGGTTTTCATGATGCTGTTTGATCACTAATGTTCTCTAACAAACCTCTGAGTCCTTCACAGAACAGCTGTAGTTATGAGGGGTGTTCAATAAGTTATCTACCTGAATATGAAAACAACTTTCTGACAAAATCGAACTTACTATTTTTCAATGTAATCCCCCTTGACTTCAACACACTTATTCCAGTTTGTCTCCAGTGACCAGATGCCCTCAGAATAGGAGACTTATTGCTGCTGCAGGAACCATTACCTTCTTTTTGACTGCATTATAATCACAAAATTGTTGCCCTCTTCAGGTTCCGAAAGAAAAAGTAATCATGGAAGCCAGGTCTGGATTGTAGGGTGGATTGTAAAGCTCCATGAAGCCACATTGTCTGATACAGGGTAGCAGCTTGTGATTTATGAGACGTATTAACTGGTCCATTGTTATGAATCAGCAACACACCTGCCAACAACTTCCCACTGTGTTTCTCTTTGATTGCCTCATGTAATACCTTCATTGTTGAAGCATAGGTGTAACCAGTAACTGTTGTCTTGTGTGGCATAAATTCTAGTAATAAAACATCTTCTGGATCCCCAAAAACTGTTGCCATGATCTTTCCAGCTGACTTCTGCACGCAAACTTTCTTTGGAGTTGGTGACACCTTGTGCTTCCGTTGCATAAAAGTCTCCTGGATTTTCTCTAAACATGTCTAAATTCTCTTGCATAAATTGCTGGCAATAAGTTCTAGAGGGTCTTGGCAGTAGCCTGGGTTTTCGAAAGATAGTGATAAGTAGGCCCTCTAATGGAATGATGAGAGTAGTGGTGGGGTGGGGAGCACTCCTGAGCAATATGGCATTGGGGAGTATCTTGAGTATACCACAGGTTAACTCTATAAGGTCCACCCTTCCAGTGCTGGTTAGAACCCCATGTTTTCACTCAGTACTGTCTTAACTATTTGTGGGATGCATCTAACATACATGTATGTAGAGGCTGTGGTCTGCATTTATGTGACAGTAGAGGGCAGCTGCAGAACATTTGTCACCTGTGCATTCATGCTTCTCATTCCACTGCATCATAAGTAGAGATGAGCAAATCTATTCGCCGCTTCGTAGATTCGATACGAATCTTGGAAATTTTCCGCTGCGAAGTGAATCCGAATTTTTTGAGATTCGCTCCGTTAGATTTGAAAATGTTCTTAAGGCTTTCTACGCATTCGCTACGTACTTGTCCAACAAATTGTACGCTAATGCTACGTGTAAGTTACTCTATATGCTGTTGCGTACGAATTCAATTAATTAAACTTTTACTGTCCGTTACTTGTTCGGCAAAAGCCCGGGAAGAAAGCGGTCACCTGACCTAGTGGGCAGGACTTGCTCTGATTGGCTCAGTCTCAGTAAGCCAGTGACGCATCAGTTGTGCTGCGACTGCTGAGACGAGCAGAAGCACTGTGTGTGTAGTTCTGAGAGACTGAGACCTGTTTTGTTAAAATTGGGGTGCAATTGTTCTGGGAATCCATATTACACATATCAGGGTTACTTCAGGGATACTGCAGGGCAAGTGCAGGGCAAGTGCAGGGCAAGTGCAGGGCCAGTGCAGGGCTAGTAATTAATCAGGCAAGGAGAGAGACGGAGAGAGAAAGGGAGAGAGACAGGGAGAGAGACAAAGACCAGCTGCAGGGCCACAGTCAAGTGAAAAATGTCTGGAACGCAAAAGGGATCCAGTTCCAGCCAGACCTCGAGCTCTAAAAAAAAGGAGAAGGTGGCACAGGGCAGCAGTGCCAAAGGACCTGTAGCCAGAGCTTCTACTTCTGTAATTCGTAATAGTTGGCCACTGTTCAATCAGGCTAAGTCACAAAGGAGCAAAATTGTAGTGGAGGAGAAAGTGGATGAGGTAGTGGAGTGGATGGCACGCTCATCTCAGTCACACCCGGATGATTTGCTGTCATCTGCTGATACAGTATCCATATGTCAGACTCAGGGGTCAGACTCAGAGCGTTCCTCCTGCTCCAGCATTCCGCTCCAGCAAAGCCCGTCATTTTCGTATGCAATTTGTACGCTCATGCGTACGTGTTCACAGAAGTTGCGTACCTTTTAAAACTGAACATTCGTTATTAGTGCTCGAATGTTCGCAAAACACCACATACAGGGCCTTGCGAAAGTATTCGGCTCCCTGGAACTTTTCAACCTTTTGCCACATTTCAGGCTTCAAACAAAAAGATATAACATTTTTAATTTTTGGTGAAGAATCAACAACAAGTGGGTCACAATTGTGAAGTGGAACGAAATTTATTGGATCATTTAAACTTTTTTGTAATAATAAAACTGAAAAGTGGGGCGTGCAAAATTTTTCGGCCCTTTTACTTTCAGTTCAAAAAACTCACTCCAGAAGTTCATTGAGGATCTCTGAATGATCCAATGTTGTCCTAAATAACTGATGAAGATAAATAGAATCCACCTGTGTGTAATCAAGTCTCCTTATAAATGCACCTGCTCTATGATAGTCCCAGGGTTCTGTTTAAAGCACAGAAAGCATCATGAAGACCAAGGAACACACCAGGCAGGTCCGTGATACTGTTGTGGAGAAGTTTAAAGCCGGATTTGGATACCAAAAGATTTCCCAAGCTTTAAACATCCCAAGGAGCACTGTGCAAGCGATCATATTGAAATGGAAGGAGTATCAGACCACTGCAAATCTACCAAGACCCGGCCATCCCTCTAAACTTTTATCTCAAACAAGGAGAATACTGATTAGAGATGCAGCCAAGAGGCCCATGATCACTCTGGATGAACTGCAGAGATCTACAGCTGAGGTGGGAGAGTCTGTCCATAGGACAACAATCAGTCGAACGCTTCACAAATCTGGCCTTTATGGAAGAGTGGCAAGAAGAAAGCCATTTCTCAAAGATATCCATAAAAAGTCTCGTTTACAGTTTGCCACAAGCCACCTTGGAGACACACCAAACATGTGGAAGAAGGTGCTCTGGTCAGATGAAACCAAAATTGAACTTTTTGTAAACAATGAAAAATGATATGTTTGGTTTAAAAGCAACACAGCTCATCACCCTGAACACACCATCCCCACTGTCAAACATGGTGGTGGCAGCATCATGGTTTGGGCATGCTTTTCATCAGCAGGGACAGGGAAGATGGTTAAAATTGATGGGAAGATGGATGGAGCCAAATACAGGACCATTCTGGATGAAAACCTGTTGGAGTCTGCAAAAGAACTGAGACTAGGACGGAGATTTATCTTCCAACAAGACAATGATTCCAAGCATAAAGCAAAATCTACAATGGAATGGTTTAAAAATAAACGTATCCAGGTCTTAGAATAGCCAAGTAAAATTCCAGACCTGAATCCAATTGAGAATATGTGGAAAGAGCTGAAAACTGCAGTTCACAAACGCTCTCCATCCAACCTCAAAGAGCTCGAGCTGTTTTGCAAGGAAGAATGGGCAAGAATTTCAGTCTCTAGATGTGCAAAACTGATAGAGACATGCCCGAAGCCACTTGTAGCTGTAATCGCAGCAAAAGGTGGCGCAACAAAGTATTAATGCAAGGGGGCCGAATAATTTTGCACGCCCCACTTTTCAGTTTTATTATTACCAAAAAAGTTTAAATGATCCAATAAATAATTTCGTTCCACTTCACAATTGTCACCCACTTGTTGTTGATTCTTCACCAAAAATTTAAAATGTTATATCTTTTTGTCTGAAGCCTGAAATGTGGCAAAAGGTTGAAATGTTCCAGCGGGCCGAATACTGTAATAACGTATGATTTTAACCTTCCTCTTGTGTTAGCTTTCTGTTACTCTTTCTTATGTTAATGGGTCAGTTTTGACCCATGTCTTAAATCACCCCTAGGATACCCTAAAAACAGTTATTTATGATCCAATTTGTTTCTTACCTCTTAGTTACCTTGTTAGGGTTTCTCATCCATGGAAGGATTGATTTTAATATTTTTGTTGTGGCCCCCTGGGCCTTTCATTTGAGAGCATACCCTTCATTTTCAATATAAAAATATTGTCAAATGAACCTCAAGAGAATAATATAAACTTAAAAAAGTTTTTTATATTACCTTACTATTACTGAAGGGTTTTAGAACACATTTCTTAAATGTAAAAAAATATACATGTATATATTTTATATTATTAACTCTAGTAACATCTATGGTGTTACGGGTCAATTTTGACCCATATCTAACTACTTTATGAAAAAGGCAATAAACAGATTTTTTTTTTTTTATAGAACTTTAATACAAATAAAAGATGAAAATTATATTAACATTAATAGCAATAATAATAAAAAGTAGCTTTTCTAGGTCAAACAAACAAACAACAATCAATCAAGCAAATCAAATCAACAGAAATCAAGTACTAGTTTTTAGATGCATGTGTGGCAAAAAGTGACACTTTTTGTGTGTTTTTTGCAGAGGTATTTTTTGCAGGCGAAGCACAATGTGTTTGTCTTTCTGTCCTTATTGCTAGGGCAGACCTGACACCTCTTTCTTTTAGAATCAGGTGGTCTCACTGGGGTTGTGGCTGTTGTGGTTGATGTTGAGGCAGGGCTGGTTGAGGAGGATGCTGGTGATGATGCTCTTTGTGTTGCTGTGGGTGTGGGCGAAGGTGTGTTTTGCATCACAGGCTGCCCAGATTTTTATGCCGTATTTGCCTGGCTTACTTGGCATGTATTGCCAGAAGGGGCATTTTCCGCGGAAAGGGAGAAAACGTTCGTCTACTGTCACCTCTGGGCCTGGGTTGAACATCAGTGGAAGGAGCTGCACCCATTTCTCCCAAACATCCCTGATGGGAGCAAGTTTGTCAGATTTTGTTCTGTCTCTGTTGTCAAATCTGAGGACTCTTGATATCATTTGAAACTTTTGAAGTGACATTGTTGCCTGGAAAATATTCCTGCCTGTCGATGCGTCCCAGAGACTATCAGTGGCCTCATTGCAGGATTTGTACACTCCAGCAAGGAGAAGAACACCAATGTAGGCATCCAGGTCATCATCATGAAGGGCATTCCACATGTTGCCATGGACTTTTTTTCCTTCAAGGTTTGTCATAGCAATAATGACTTTTTTTTATTGACAATGGCATAAACAGATCAAAACATGTCTTGATGTCACTTACTCTTGTCACAGCAAACCTTGTGATCCCAGGGGTCATTTTTATGACATTTGCAGCATCTGCCCTGCCATGTACATCTGGAGGTACTGAGCTCCAACTGATCTTGCCACTTTTGGATTTGAATCTTTCAGCGGGAGCAGCTTCAGCACCGGTGACCTCCTCATCAGACTGATCAGAACTGTCTGTGTCTTCCGGTTGATACTCCACATCATCTTTCTCCTTAGAAACCTGTTCATCTGTGTCAGTTTGCTGCTGTGTGTCCTCTGATTCATTATCATCCAAGATATAATCCAGAATTTGGCTTTCATCTAATCTTCTCCTGATTGTTGCATGGTGTAAACTGAAGATGTATACTCTGCAAAGTACCAACTGTAAGCTGATTTGGCCATACATGCCTGAACATGTCCCTAACTCAAGTTGTTGGAGGTAGAGCTGGCTGTGGGCTGTTGGTCTATATTGTGTTTATGAGTTCAGTTTTGGGATTTATTATTGGTTTTTTACTCTTATATTAGACCTGGGTCGAAATTGACCCCAACAACACAAATGTTATAATTTTAATAAGAGCATTTTACAATTTAGTGAAATAGTTTTATTTTATTGTATTTTGTTTAAAAATAAGTTCCTGAAAAAGTCAAAAAGTCTTGATGCAATAAACCAATGTATGTAGAATTTGTATGCATTTAAAACCTAAAACGGGTCGGTCATGACCCTAACACTAGAGGAAGGTTAAATAGAGCAACTAATTTCAACCTTGAATTGTCATCATGACTTAACCATGAACATATTACCATTATTCTCCCCATCATTTTTTATTATAGGTGTATTAAATATTATAGATATCTTATTGCTGCAATGCATCTAAAATAAAAAAAATAATGTTGCAAATAGTTACAAATTGAAAATGTGTTAATTTTTTTTGTATACAACTCCTATGCAACCTTATTTAACTTCTTGACTACACAGAAACACCAAATAAAGAATCAGGCTTGATTGTAGCCTTTGACCATTGAAACACATTGGCTTGCATAGAAGCTATATACACAAAATAGTAGAATATTTTTATTCGAGACTATTTGCATAGTTTATTTTTTAGTTTTAAATGAATTAGAGTAATAATGTAATGGATGGGAAAGGTACCGCAAGGCAGTAACAGGCCTCATATATGAAGAGGGAAGGATATGTGTCTCCTAGAATGGTGCGGGAAACCTATTAGAAGAGGGTGTTCACCTGGCCTGAGGTGAGGCCTGGTGCAATAATCACTTGGGGATAATGAAATCTTCTGTGTGCGAGAGGAGGAGCTAGGCCCCAGGGAACAGACCTGTAGAGTGCCTGTTTAGCCCCAGCCAGGGGGGCTGGGGAACCACAAGCCTGAGGAAGCCTGAGAGAGAGGAAATTGAGAAAGAAGCATGCGGAGGCTTGGTGTGGTCCGAGCCAGGGGAGTTGCGGGACACAAGACTGAGGAAGCCTAAGTTTTGGGGGGCCCAGCAACATCTGAAGAAAAGAGGTGTCACACGGTCACGGTCAGAGTCGGGAGGACTGCTGGACCATATCCCCCCCCAAGGTATTGCGTGCTCACCATCAGGAGGACTGGTGGAAAGAGACCCCAATGGGTTGCATTGGTCATAGCTAGGAAGCTGTCTGCATGGCTGAGGGAAGCCAAATAACGCAGTGTGAACACTGACCTAGAGGTGAGTTAGGGAGACCTCTGTATAGTGAGCGCCTAGCCGTGCAAGCGTTTGTTGTTTTGTGTTGATGTAACACATTGTGAGGTGAAGCTGCAACTTCATGTTGCCAAGTCATGCCAAACTTGGAACTGTAATGAGCTGTGTGACAAATAAAGCACTGTCTGAGCTTGAAAACCCCCTGTTTGATGAGAAGTCTGTCGACCCATGAGAGAGAGTGATATCTTACAGTATATATAATCTTTAATTTAGCAGAAGTTTTTTTTAAGATATTGATGACAGTATACATACCCTTTTAAAGTGTATAGTGCTTAAAGAAGTACTACCACAAAAATATTTATCCTTTGGCCCGTTAGAAAAGCATATGATGTAAATAGAGTAGTGAAGGTAATTTTTCTACTGGTGGCTGTAGTTATCCACTTCCTCCTGGTCCTCAGCTGTGTCATATGACCAAAAGTCTGGCTCTCTAACTAACACATGTCTTATGTGTGGAAGGGAGTCACTTTCTCTATTCATTTCTACTAGACTGACATCGAAGCCCTTGCAGGAATGAACAGAGAAACTGACTTTGTGTCCACTCATAAGAAGCTGCGTCAGTTGGAGAGTCATAGACTTGGTCACATGACACAGATGAGGACCAGAAGGTAGTGGATATCTCACAAATTCAGTCACTGGCAAGAGGATTACATTTACTACAATTTAAATCATGTACTTTTATTACAGGTCAGAGAAAAAAAAATAGTTTGTCTTTAAGGGTAGAGCCACATGGAGCGACTGTGACCCGATAGGGTTGTGGTTACCTCGTGGCCAATTAGCCTGTGGCTTCCTTTCATTTAAAGAGAACCTTTCACCACTCCTGACATGGCTGTTTTAATAGCTTCATGCATTCCCCATGTAATACCATTTCTGGAGCATCTATTCTTATGGCTCTATGTTGTACCATTCCTTTATTATTTCTACCAGAAGTTATGAATTAATTGCTATTAGCTTTCAGTAAGGGTACAGAGGGGTGGTAACCAGTTGGGGTTGTGTACCTGCACAGACTGACAATGGCAGCACTGATTGGATAGAGTGAGTCTGTGCAGGTACACACACCCAACTGGTTACCTCCCCTCTGTACCCTTTCTGAAGGCTAATAGCAATTCAATTATAACTTCTAGTAGAAATAATGGAAGGGCACAACATAGAGCCATGAGAATAGATGTTCCACAATTGTTATTACATGGGAAATGCATGAAGCTATTAAAACTTGAATGTCAGGACTAGTGAAAGCTCCTCTTTATCTAATGAAGACTGCACTGTATATTCACTCTTCATTGTTAATGGCCGCGCAGAACCTCTGTCTGGCCGCACCCTAATATATCAGTTTTTTTTAATGGATCCATATTTCCAAACTCAATGCATGTCTTATTCCTGTCCAGTTTTGCAGATCAGATTCACACTTCCAAGTGTTGAAATGAGAAAAAAATAGAACACTATCCTTGGGCTATCCATTTTTCATGGTTCAGTTTCTTGCAGATGGAAAATCAGACATGGTAGTGCAAAAAAGGACTAATATTTACAATATTATACAAAAATATTCTAATTTACAGTACAACTACATAACTGTACAATAGGTATAGTGTATTGTTAATTAAAACACCTTGATTGTAGTAGAATCAATGGCATAACAAGTAACATTGGGGCTCATAACAAAAGGGGCCATATTCCACCATGACTAATTTTGGCAACATATTCAGAAAAGCTTATGATTGGTGTTCCTCAAGGGATAATGCACACACTGATGTCATAGTACAGAAATAGTACACATAGTGATGTCATAGCACAGGGATAATGTACACAGTGATATCACAGCATAGGGATAGTGTAAACACAATATTGGCATAATGCACACAGTGACATCACAGCAAAGACATAATAAAAACACTGGAGAGAGTTATCAAAGTGGTACAAAGGAAAACTAGCTAAGTTGCCCATAGCAACCAATCAGATTGATCCTTTCATTTTCCAAAGGAGCTTTGAAAAATCAAAGGTGGAATCTGATTAGTTGTTATGGATAACTCAGCCAGTTTTTCTTTTCACCACTTTTAATAAATCTGCCCCAGTGATGTAATAATACAAGGATAATTTACTCAGTGTTACTAGAATGATACAAACAGTGATGCCACATGCAAGTACTTTATGAGGTTACATTCACATGACCAAATATATTTTACAGTCCACGGATCTGGAAAAAATACACATGATGTATGTGTGATGTCTGTGTTGCATCTGTTTTTTTTTTTTTTTTTGCAGACCTATTGTGACAATACAATTCCTATTCTTGTCTGCAAAACGGACAAGAAATAGGACATTCTCTATCTTTTTTGCGGGACTGTGGAATGGACATAAGGATGCGGTAATCACACGGTGTACTGTCCGCATATTTTGGCGACCAATTGAAATGAATGAGTCCGCATCCTATCCGCAAAAAATGTGGATCGGATGTGGATCAAAAATACAATCGTGTGAATGGGGCCGTATGCAAATATAATATCACAGTAGGGAATAATGTAGTGATGTCACAGCACAAGAAAAAAGCAAAAAGTATTGTCACACAGAAGGAATAGGGCAAACAGCAGAGTTAACCGTGGGACACCATAATAAAATTTAGAACAGGGTCGTATAAAATTTTTCATGGCACCTTATATACATTTTACCACTAACAACAACTTATGATTGAGTGGAAATGGGCCCTATTAATCGTTGGGGCCCATAGCAGCTGCTATGCCTGCTACCCTGGTAGTACGCCCATGAGTAGAATATGCTTTGCCATGCAGAGACATCCTGCAAAAAAAATTACACAGCGATGTATATGCTTTTCTACAATAGGAGCCTATGGACAACTTATTTCACTGTATGGCTGTACAGTGGCCTATGTACTTTGCAGTCTACCACCAGAGGAATACATCAAAAGAAGACTGAAAACGTCAAGTCAACAGCCTTTGACTTGGGATCCATTCTAGCAATATAATGAGCAAAACCATACTATATTCATCCAGCTATTTTTGCTGCTTTTTGAATTTATAGGAAGTAACCAAACATTTGACATTAGACTAAATATGGCTTTCACAAGCAATTAACAGATCGTTATCCCCAAAGCCTAGACCGCTCAGAAAGAGGACTCATTAAACAGCAAGGCTGGAATGACTATTGACTATTCCGAGAGCGTAACTTTTATTAAATGGCACCTGAAAAAAGATTGGATAGCAAAACAAACAAGAATCTGTGTGTGTCTGATAATTTGTGCAGAGAAAAACAGATAAGGAACGCCACAGCTAAAAGCAGCTCAAGATGAGCTCTGTCCACCAATATTAAGTGGACCAATCTACCAATACAATTGATTACCAGAAGGTGAAAAATGTTACTGTATGAAACTCTGAATAAGCCGAGGAAACTACTTATATTTCTATATTTCCACAAAAGCTGCCAAATTGAATATATCAGGAGATTCATTTATGAAAAAGAAATGTGAAGGGAACATTTTTCATGGAGATGGCAGAGTGCCAGGTATGACAGCAGATCTCTAAAGGTACCGTATTTTTAAGACACACTTATTTTTCCCCAAAAGCGAGGGAAAAGTATACAATTTACGAATGGTAATGTCCAGAATCAGCATGTGGGAGACGTGGGGAGCAGTGAGGGAAGTGCTACACCAGCTCTATTCACCCTCCTTCGTCTTCTTCAGGATCCCACTTTGCAGTGCGCACTATTGGTGTACAGCGTCAGAATGTAGTGCACGTAGGTGCGCACTCTGACCTGATGCTGTGCGTGAATGGTGAGTTAGTAGCAGGTAAGTTTATTTATTTATTTCTAATGTCTGATCTGAGGTCTGATGAGGTCTAATCTGAGGTCTGATCACGGTTTGATCTGAGGATGATGGGGTCTGATCTGAGGCTGATGAGGTCTGATCTGAGACTGATGGGCTCTGATCTGAGGCTGATGGAGCTTGGGGGGTTGGATTTGAGGCTGATGGAGGCTGATGGGTCTGATTTCAGGCTGATGAAGCTTGGAGGGATTTTATTTTCCTTTTTCAAATCCTAGCTGAGTCTTATAGTCTAAAAAATATGGTACATAGTACATATTAATCTAAATTTAAAAGGGGTTATCAGTTTTACACATTTTAGTTTTTTTTTTAAATAATCTTTATTTTATTTAACACAGACATTCAATTATATATGTAAATCTTGTACAAATCATGTACATCCTTGCATTTCTCTCATATAGGATTGCCTGGACCATTAGCTAAGACTACCAGAAGTTTTACATTCTGTATGGGTTTTCAGCCTCTGGACATAAACAAGAATGTAGACATATTCTAACAGCAAGCATAGTTATTGTAAAAATGGCAAGAAATTCAAACAAAGTAGCTAATTATACAATGATGATGACAATAATCTTTGTGACTAATGTAAACACAACATTGTTTTAACAAGAAGGTCTTAATACACCAATTTGCTACTGCTAGAGTCACATCTCCATTCGATAAATCAAGTAATCTCTTCCAACAGAGGAATATAGTCAGACACTTCCAGATCTCCATTCACTATAAAGGAATCCAGGAGTGATCCAGTGGGTTTAAATAGTGAGATCACTGTGTCAGGTCATCTCACATATTTAATTAAATTTTTTTTATTTAGTTTAAAAAACCGTATAAATCAGTGACTGAGAACAAAATATTAGGGCTAAAACCGTTTATTATCTCCACATACAGTTCCAATTTTTTTTTTTGGGGGGGGAGAATGAGTCATTGAATGTAATTAATTCAGCATATAGGTAGTCAGTCCACCAATACACAGGTCAGGCCTCAATCGTCTGTTTCCATTTATGATATATCCACACGGTTTGAATTTAATTTTTTGGGCGACTTGTTCAATGTAATTAAACCAACATATAGCTAATGAGTACACTAATACATAGGCTAGGGCAACAAATTACCTGTGAGTGCTAATATGAAATTGAGCCTCAGGCAGGCCTCACTCATCCGTTTCCATTCATTCTATACCCACAAAGTTTAAATTATATTTTTGGGGGAGTTTTTCAATTTAATTAAACCAGCATATAGCTGATGAGTACACCAAGACACAGGCTAGGGCAACAGTTTACCTGTGAGTGTTAAAAGGGTTGTCCCACGAAAAATATTCTACAGTTTTAATACCAGCACCTGGATCTGAATACTTCTGTAATTGAATGTAATTAAAAATTTTCTATAGCTACTGAGTTATTTAATAAAATGTTTCTGTGTAGTGCCATTTAATTTCTTATTTCTTTGACCTGCTCACTGAGAAGGCCGCACATGCTCAGTTTCATCTTTCAACTGCCTCCTGAGCTGTGATAGGGAGAGCAAGGACACGCCCCTTGAGCTGCAGCAGAAAAGCCACTCCCCTTGAGCTTTCAGCTTGATATAAATCTAGCAGAGCAATGAATGTGGAGATGTCGGGATCCATGTGAGGTACAGGGCTGGTTCTAGCTTTGTTAGAAAGAGATTGTCATCTACTATATGATGTCTGATTTTCATTTTTTACATTATTCATGGGATAACCCCTTTAATAATAATAATAATAATAATAATAATTATAATAATAATAATAATATTTGTTTATATAGCGCCACCATATTCTGCAGCGCTTTACAAAATCAGAGGGTTCATGTACAATAAAAAAATTGGCTAATATACAACTGAAACACTAGGAGTGAGGGCCCTGCTCGCAAGAGTTTACAATCTATGAGGAATTGGGGTGACACATAAGGTAGTTGATTGTGATAAATAGGATTCAAGCCATTATTGTACTGAAAGGAGCCGTGCCGTACGATCTGTTTCGGGTTTGGGACTGTTAGAGGATCGAGTTCAGGCCAGTGGAGTTGGTGGGGGAGAGGTTTGGTCGGGGAAAGGTCATTTTAGGAAGTTTGATAAGCCTGCCTGAAAATATGTGTTTTTAAGGCACGTTTGAAGGTAGGGAAGTTGTGAATTGACCTAATATTCCAGGGCAGAGTATTCCAAAGAGTAGGTGCAGCTCGTGAAAAGTCTTGAAGACGGGAGTGAGAGGTACGAATTATGGAGGATATTAATCTTAGGTTGCTAACAGAACGGAGCGCACGAGTAGGGTGGTAGACGGAGATGAGGGAGGAGATGTATGGAGGTACTGCACTGTGGAGAGCTTTGTGGGTGAGGGTGAGAAGTTTGAACTGTATTCTGTGGTGGATGGGCAACCAGTGAAGTGACTGGCATAGACTAGTAGCATCAGTGTAGTGGGTGGATGGATAGATGAGCCTGGCTGCAGCATTTAGGACAGACTGAAGGGGGGAGAGTTTAGAGAGAGGGAGACCGATTAGTAATGCATTGCAGTAGTCAAGACGAGAATGAATCAAGGCAACAACAAGAGTTTTTGCCATTTCCACCGTAAGAAAAGGGCGGATTCTGGCGATATTCTTGAGGTGCAGATGACAAGAGCGTGTAAGTGATTGAATATGGGGAACAAAGGAAAGATCAGAGTCAAATGTGGCCCCAAGACAGCGGGCATGTTGCACAGGAGTTATGATAGTACCACAGACCGAGATTGAAATATCAAGTTTAGGTGGATTAGTAGATGGAGGAAAGACAAGAAGTTCAGTTTTAGAGAGGTTTAGTTTTAGATACAGAGAGAACATGATGTTAGAGACAGCTGCCAGACAATTACTGGTGTTTTGGAGTAAAGCAGCGGGCATTTTAGGGGATGAAGTGTATAGTTGGGTGTCGAATAATATTAACATTAAATTGAGCATTGGGGCCTCAATTATCCATTTCTGTCTATTGTATTTCCACACGGTTGGAATTTAATTTTCTTGAGGACAACAATTTACCTGTGAGTGTTAACATGAAATTGAGCATTAGGCCTCAGTCGTCCATTTCAGTCTATTGTATTTCAACACTAATTTCTTTTGGGACTTGTTCAATTTAATTAAACCAGCATACAGTATAGCTGATGAGTACACCAATACACTGGCCAGGGCAACAATTTACCTATGTTAACAAATATAGGACTTAATCCATTTCCCTTAATTTCTCCATCTCCACACATTACAATTTTTTTTTGGGGGGGTTGTTGAAATGATTATGTGACATCATTGACATCAAGCAGTATGCTTATTACTGGTAGACATGCTTTTAGACCCTCACTATTAAGGCAAAATGAGGGAATGTTTTCCTCTTGCTCTTATTACCTGGAAACACTGTGCGTGCAGCTTGCTGCTGCTTACAATTAGCAAACGCCTTCACCAGCATGTCTGAACGGGAGGCCCTTCTTGGCCTTCCTGCAGCAGCGGCCGCCAGTTCAGTCTCCTTAACATGATGGAACAGTTTTTCCATGTGCTGCGCCATGATGAGGCTAGTCAGCCAGCTGACAGTTCCCACTTCAATGCCCAGGATTTCTGGGCATGCAGGCTGGAAAAGTGTCTAGAAGCCCCCTTTCTTCTTTTTTGCTCTGCCTTCAGGATGGTTTTTAGCATCGCAGGGGTCATGGTGACATCCAGACGGACCCAGTTATCTTCTGCCAGTGTCCAAAACATCACTTTTTTTCAAAATGAACCATGCCTGGTTTGGGGACAATTTTCACACTCCTCTGGCTGAGGCAGATGAAAAGTTCGAGACTTGCTGACGGTGCCCCATCTTGCCACTGTTGCTGCCTGCCTGCCTCCCAACATCGTGCCACTGCTGCGACCTGCCTGCAATCATGTTCTGTACGGCTGCTGCTGTCACCTCCAACAAGCCACCGCCACCATCATGCCACTGCTGCGGCCTGCCGACCATCATCTGTCATAAGGCTGCTGCTGCCTCCATTATGCTGCTGCCTGCCTGCCTGCCAATATGTTCCATATGGCTGCTGCTGCAGCCGCTGCTGCCCCAGATGCTGCTGCCCCTCGCTGCTAATCTTCTACTGCCATCACCTTTAACACAAAGCATCTACTACTACTACTATTACTACTACTACCCATAGACAGCCTTGCATGTTCCATGCAACGCTGATTATCCTGCCACTACTATTGTGGCCGCATGTCACTATATCTGCACTGTACCTTTTCTACATCCACACTGCACTGCAGCTGCTCCCAGTTATAAGGAAGAATTTTTTTAGGCTTGTTCACAATGAGCTACTTTTTCTTCTGACAATCAATGCTTGTGCATGTCGTAAGAGCAGGCATTCCAAGTCTGTCAAGGCATTCCCCCCAAGCCACTTTTTTTTTTTTATCCCATAATACCGTGTCTGTGTTTAAACCCTGATAAGGGACAATTTTTGGAAGCTTTGTAAAATAAAAAAGCATAGTGCATGTGCAGACACAGTGTGTTTTAAATATGTGTTTACCCATAGCTTTGTATTTGAGTGTTACCCAGACATGATTTACTATTGCTGTTATTACTAGAGATGAATGACTCATCCAAAATTCGCTTCGGCGAATAATCAACAAATTTCTGACAAGATTCTTCTTAATACGAATTTATTCGGTGGAATTTGCGTTAAAAATAATTGTTTTTTTGCGAACATTCCTGCACAAATTACGAACATACAGTCAGTGTTGAATCCTAAGTGTACTATTGATTCGCGATTGCGTCATACGCACGCACGAGGACAGGCTGCGGCGTCTTTAGAGGCAGTCCATATGAGCTAGAAAAGTAAGGTGCTAGCTATCCAGCTAAGTGCATAATTTACTAAAAAACAATGTATATGGATACACTTAAATAAAATGGGAATGGTTGGTGATATTTACTTCCTGTTTGTGGCACATTAGTATATGGGAGGGGGGAAACTTTTCAAGATGGGTGGTGACCATGGTGGCCATTTTGAAGTCGTCCATTTTGGATCCAACTTTAGTTCTTTCAATGGGAAGAGGGTCATGTGACACATCAAACTTATTGAGAATTTCACAAGAAAAACAATGGTGTACTTGGTTTTAATGTAACTTTATTCTTTCATGAGTTATTTACAAGTTTCTAACCACTTATAAAATGTGTTCAAAGTGCTGCCCATTGTGTTGGATTGTCAATGCAACCCTCTTCTCCCACTCTTCACACACTGATAGCAACACCGCAGAAGAAATTCTAGCACAGGCTTCCAGTATCCATAGTTTCAGGTGCTGCACATCTCGTATCTTCACAGCATAGACAATTGCCTTCAGATGACCCCAAATATAAAAGTCTAAGGGGGTCAGATCGGGAGACCTTGGGGACCATTCAACTGTCCCACGATGACCAATCCACTTTTCAGGAAACTGTTCATCTAGGAATGCTCAGACCTGACACCCATAATGTGGTGGTGTACCATCTTGCTGGAAAAACACATGGAACGTGCCAGCTTCAGTGAATAAAGATGGAAATACATCATCATGTAGCAGTTGAATGGCCCCCTTAGACTTGCTAGCTATCTTTGCTAGCATTTCTCCTGCGGTGTTGCTATCAGTGTGTGAAGAGTGGGAGAAGAGGGTTGCATTGACAATCCAAAACAATGGGCCGCACTTTGAACACATTTTATAAGTGGTCAGAAACTTGTAAATAACTCATGAAAGAATACAGTTATGTTAAAACCAAGCACACCATTGTTTTCCTTGTGAAATACTCAATAAGTTTGATGTTTCACATGACCCTCTTCCCATTGAAAAAACTAAAGTTGGATCCAAAATGGCCGACTTCAAAATGGCCACCATGTTGGAACCTGCATCCCTTTATTAGTGGAGGCCTTTGAAGCACCAGAAATGGCAAAAGGCAGAGGGAATCCAGCATGAATGTGGAACCAATACCCCCTGATTATACGGAAGCCAAGGTTGGCACATAACAGGTAGGAAATAGTGTTAGGTTCCCGTCCTACAGAGATCACCTTGACGATTTGGTGGACGGGCCAAGATAATTTTGTACAAAATATATTTGCCAAGAATCTCTAATTACTAAACAAGCATAGCATTAGCTTCAGAATACCTCATATCACTATGGCATTTTGTGCTTTATCTGGTTGGCATTGTGCCGTTGCATTGTATGTATTTTCCTTTCCTTGTGTATTTAGCCATAGCAACATGCACCTGTGCACTGGGATGTGCTGACTGAAATTCCCCCTTTTTTTTTTCTTTGTGAGGAGTTTTGTAAGATTCGATACAAATCTACGAATCGGCGAATAGATTCGCTCATCTCTAATGACTATACAAAATTTTGAATTACATGCAATTACAAAAGTATTCAGATCCAGGTGCTGGTTTGAAAACTGTAGAATATTTTTAGAGGGAAAACCCCTTTAATTGAATGAATGATATACAATACATTCAGAAAATCTTCTCCTTCAGTTTTTCCCCATTTTTGTTATGTTGCAGCCTTGTGCTAAAATTCAAACTTTCTACTGACTACTTAGTTGAAACACATTTGGCAGTGATTACAGCCTCTAGTCTTCCTGGATAGTATGACACAAGGTCTGCACATCTGTATTTTGAGATTTTCTGCCATTCTTCTGCATATATTCTCAAGCTATGCCATGGTTGGATAGGAACCATCAGTGAACAGCCATTTTAGTTTCCTCCAAAGATGCTCAATTGGGTTCAAGTCTTAAAGACATTCACTGAGTTGTCCCTAAGCCACTCAAGTGTTGACTTGGCTGTACTGTATTCTTAGGTTCATTTTTTGTTGGTGAACCTTCAGAGGTTCAGAGCACTAACGGTTTACATTAAGAATATCTCTATACTTTACTCCAATTGTATTTCACCAGTGGCATAACGTGGGGGGGGGGGACCAGGGGTGCCGTTGCCCCGGGAGCCAAATATAAGGGGGTGCCAGGCAGCAGGCAGTAATAATGAGGGTGATGGAAGCCTATGGCTCCCATCCCCTCCGTTCTGCTTCATAAGCTTCAGGCCAAACTACTGGACCGATTATCACCAAATTCGGCACACAGGTACATCAGGTGTCCAGGAAGGTTTTATACCAAGTCTCATCTCTCTAGGACGTACCGTTCCCGAGATATTCCCAAAATACGATCTCCATTAGCCAATATTAATCTGGGAGCATTTCACTTCAAATTCCAACTGCCTTTTTCTCCAGATGCACACAGGTTTTATTAAATGAAATAGATGAAATAGACTAATTTTAGACTAAAACCGTTCCGTAGTAATAAAAGATGTTTTCTTCCACTGCTACCTCATAGCAGTGGAAGAAATTACCTCATAAATTACCATGGCATCGACCTGTAATTCAGGCCACCTTCAAAAGAAGGACTTAAAACCCCCGCCCCAGGTCTCGCTAAGTCATGCCCCTGACTCAGTCAGACCACGCCCCCTCCCACTCCGCAGCCAACGGGAATTGAAAAAAATGAAGCTAAAATTCAACTTCAGTCAGTTGCAGGGATGGGAGGGAGGTTGACTTTTTTCTGCAGCAAGAACCAGAAACACTAAATGAAATAGATTAAATACACCCATGCGAAGCGATGTTTTCTTCCACTGCTACCCATTGCGTGTCCTCATAAATTACCTAGGTATCGACCTTTAATTCAGGCTACCCTCAAAAGAAAGACTTAAAAGCAACCACCTCCAAAGTCCCGCTAAACCACGCCCCCTCCGAATCCGCAGCCAATGGGGATTGAAAAAATGAAGGTAAAAATCAACTACTGTCAGCTGCATCAACTTTTATTATAATATATAATGGCCCCTCTGTATAATTATGTATATATAATGGACCCCCTGTATTATTATAATATATAATGCCCCCCCTGTATTATTATAATATATAATGGCCCCTCTGTATAATTATAATATATAAAGACCCCTCTGTATTAATATATATATATATATATATATATATATATATATATAATATGGCCCATCATATATATAATAGTAATAATACAGGGGCCATTATATATCCTAATATTACGGGGCCATTATATATTATACAGAGGGGACCATTATATATAATAATAACTAATAATAAAACTCTGTACAGACGAGAAGCGGCTCAAAGAAGATATCATGATGATTCTATCTCAGAATGAAGACATTAAGGAAAGTCTACATGACAAGAGATGTCACTGGATGGATGAGGTATGTGGTGCTGTATTCTCCTGTATACTTTGTAGTGATGTATGTAATGTCCAAACACATATTTGTTTCACGTAGGGTTGGGGGGTGGATTGAGAATATCGTCCACCATGCCTCATCCTGGCCCCAGACTTCAGTTCACACTGTGCGTGTTCTGAATTCTGGGGCCTCACACCAATCTACTACACTATCTGTACTCAGAGACTTATCACTGTGTTATGCAGGGGCGGTCTTGGCATTTCTGGGGCCCTAAGCGAAGTTATGTCTGGGGCCCCCCCCCCAATGACACCTCACACCCCTGATGACACGGCCTCTGATGACACGCCCCCCCCCAATGACACACCCCCTACACCTCACTGGAGGGGGGGTCAAGGTTGCCCACAGCCTATGGCGTGTCCCAGACTCCCAGCTCTCTATTGGCTGGGTTGCAGGGGCGTAGCTAAAGGCTCATGGGCCCTGGTGCAAGAGTTCAGCTTGGGCCCCCCCCCGCCTAATACAGCGCCCCATACCTCTTACATCCAGTATAATACAGCGCCCCATACCTCTTACATCCAGTATAATATAGCGCCCCATACCTCTTACATCCAGTATAATACAGCGCCTCATACCTCTTACATCCAGTGACGTCTCCTCGGATGTAGATCTTCTCTTTCCTCATCTTCTCCTTTCAGACCAGACGCCATTTTTCAGCCATTTCTTATCTCTGCAGTTTGACAGAAAAAAATCTTAGTTTACTACTTTTCCATCATCCTCCCATCTTCTGGACAAATCATCCTACCACCCCAGTACTGTGCCACTAGTACCACACAGATAGTGCCCTTCAATAATTATTGGCACACAGTGTCCTAAAATAACTGCGCCCAGCAAATACTGTCCCGTAATAGTGTGAACATACCGTCCCCCAGAAATAACTGTGCTGATACTGTGCCAGGGTGCCCCCCACAGTAATAGTGCCCCCCACAGTACTAATGTCCCCACTGTGCCCCAGAAGTAATAATGCTTCCAATGTGCCAGTAAGAAGTGCTCCCCACCCATAGATGCCCCCCAAATTATGTGCCAGTAAGAAATGCCCCAATAATGCGCCAGAAGTTCCCCCCATTGATTCCCCCTCAAAACCATGTGCCAGTAAGAAATGCCCCAGTGCCCCCATGTGCCAGAAAAATGCCCCTAGTGCTCCCATGCCATAAAGAAATGCCCCCAGTGCCCCCATGTGCCAGTAAGAAGTGCCCCCAGTGCCAGTAAAAATGCCCAGTGCCCCCATGTGCCAGTAAAATGCCCCCAGTGCCCCCATGTGCCAGTAAAAATGCCCCCATGTGCCAGTAAAAATGCCCCGTGCCAGTAAGAAATGCCCCCAGTGCCCCCATGTGCCAGTAAGAAATGCCCCAGTGCCCCCATGTGCCAGAAAAATGCCCCTAGTGCTCCCAAGCCATAAAGAAATGCCCCCAGTGCCCCCATGTGCCAGTAAGAAGTGCCCCCAGTGCCAGTAAAAATGCCCCAGTGCCCCCATGTGCCAGTAAAAATGCCCCCAGTGCCCCCATGTGCCAGTAAAAATGCCCCCATGTGCCCCCATGTGCCAGTAAAAATGCCCCGTGCCAGTAAAATGCCCTCAGTGCCCCCATGTGCCAGTAAAAATGCCCCCATGTGCCAGTAAAAATGCCCCCATGTGCCAGTAAAAATGCCCCCAGTGCCCCCATGTGCCAGTAAAAATGCCCCCCAGTACCAGTAAAAATGCCCCCAGTGCCCCAATGTGCCAGTAAAAATGCCCCCAGTGCCCCCATGTGCCAGTAAGAAATGCCCCCAGTGCCCCCATGTGCCAGTAAGAAATGCCCCAGTGCCCCCATGTGCCAGTAAGAAGTGCCCCCAGTGCCAGTAAAAATGCCCCTAGTGCTCCCATGCCATAAAGAAATGCCCCCAGTGCCCCCATGTGCCAGTAAGAAGTGCCCCCAGTGCCAGTAAAAATGCCCCAGTGCCCCTTGTGCCAGTAAAAATGCCCCCAGTGCCCCCATGTGCCAGTAAAAATGCCCCCATGTGCCAGTAAAAATGCCCCGTGCCAGTAAAATGCCCTCAGTGCCCCCATGTGCCAGTAAAAATGCCCCCAGTGCCCCCATGTGCCAGTAAAAATGCCCCCATGTGCCAGTAAAAATGCCCCCAGTACCAGTGAAAATGCCCCCAGTGCCCCCATGTGCCAGTAAAAATGCCCCCAGTGCCCCCATGTGCCAGAAAAAATGCCCACAGTGCCCCCATGTGCCAGAAAAAATGCCCACAGTGCCCCCATGTACCAGTAAAAATGCCCACAGTGCCCCATGTGCCAGTAAAATGCCCACAGTGCCCCCATGTGCCAGTAAAAATGCCCCCATGTGCCAGTAAAATGCCCCATGTGCCAGTAAAAATGCCCCCAAAATGCCCCCAGTGCCCCCCAATTGAGCTCCGATGGGTGACTGCTACAATAAAAAAAAAAAAATAAAAAAAAATTAACACTTATACTTACCTCCATGGTGCTAGCAGCGATGCGATGCAGGCCTCTTCCGGCCTGTGTCCCGCGCTGTACGGCTCAGGCGGCGCGATGACGTCATCGCGCCGCCTGAGCCGGCCTCTGATAGGCTGCAGGCCCAGTGCCTGCAGCCTATCAGAGGAACGGGCAGGGGAGACGCCTCTCCCTCCCCTGCCCCAGTACAATACAGGCATCTGTATCGCCGTCCTGAGGACGGCGATACAGATGACTATGGAGATGAGCGCTTCCACAATGGAAGCGCTCATCTCCCTCTGCGGGCGGTCTTGGGCACCGGCGCAAGAGAAGAGCGTGGGGGCCCCCTTGGACGCCGGGGGCCCTACGCAAATGCATAGGATGCGTGGTGCCCAAGACCGCCCCTGGTGTTATGTGTGGTGTTACATAGGACTGCAGGTGACATCTACTACATTATCTGTACTCAGAGTTTTCACTGTATTATCTGTGGTGTCACATAGGACTGCAGGTGACATCTACTGAATTATCTGTACTCAGAGAGTTATCACTGTGTTATCTGTGGTGTTAAATAGGATTGCAGGTGACATCTACTACATTTTCTGTACTTAGAGAGTTATCACTATGTTATCTGTGGTGTTACTTAGGACTACTACGTTATCTGTAAAAAGGAGCGTGTCCACAGGTTGTTCACAACTCACACTACGCCACTGGCTTTCCCTCAACCCTGACCAGTCTCTCTGTCCCAACTGCTGAAAAACACAAGCTATGGGGAGCTTGATGTTGCCACCACTTTGCTTCACTATAGGGTATTGTATTGGTATGGTATTGGGCAGTGCCTGGTTTCCTACAAATATAATAATTAGAATTGAGGCCAAAAAGTTATTGGTTTCATCAGACCAGAGAATCTTGTCTCTCACAGTCTGAGAGTCCTTTAGGATTTTTTTTGTTTTTTGCAAACTCCAGGCGAACTTTCATGTGTTTTTTTTTCTGAGGAAAGGCTTCTTTCTAGCAACTCTACCATAAATCCCAGATTAGTGGAATGCTGTAGTGATGATTGATCTTCTACAAATTTCTTCCTTCTGCACACATGATCTTTAGAGCTCAGCCAGAGTAATCATTGGGTTCTTGGTAACCTTACCAAGGCCCTTTTCCCCCAATTATTTAGTTTGTGGGAGCGACCAGCTCTAGGAATAGTCTTGGTTGTCCCAAATTTATTCTATTTAAGAATTATGGGCGCTGTGTTCATCAGTGTAGTAGAAACTTGGTTTCTGCCTTGAAATACATTGTCAGCTGTGAGACCTTATTTAGACAGGGGTGTGTCTTTACAAATCATGTCCAATCAACCGAATTTACCACCAGTGGACTCCAATCAAGGTGTAGAAACATCTCAAAGATGATCAAGAGAAATGGGGTGTCCTAGAGCTAAATTTCAAGTGTCTGAATACTTGTCCATGCAAAGATTTGTTTCTTCCTTTTTAACAAATTAGCCAAAATGTCTAAAATCCTGCTTTCAATTTCTCATTGAGGGAAAATTGTTTTTTTTTTTTTTTTAATGTTAGCACAAGACGGGAGCATACCGTACAGTAACAAAATGTGAAAAAGTGAAAGGGTCAGAAGACTTTCCAAATTATATGTATATATGTGTTTGTGTGTGTGTGTGTTCAGCTCGTCTTGCTGTATACCTGCAGATTGCAACGCATTTTAATGGTGACAGATTCCCTTTATTTATAGCTTATGCTGCACTATACAGGCAAACATATTTTTTCCTGGGGTTGACATTACCCAATGGTAGTGAAATTTGTGAAATATGATATTTTGGTAATAAGAAAGAAAGAGCGCAACCCAGAATGTCACTGACAGGGAGACAGATTTAGGATTTCGTTAAGCACCGAGAACTGATTTTTCCTTGCTACAGGATTTTCTGATCTGCAAATACCCATGAAAAAAACATGAGCATGTTAAATTTTAATGCTTATGTTCTAAACACAGATAAACTTGTTGACATCTTTTCATCCTTGGCATAAATAAGGAACAAATTTAAAGATACAGATAGATAATACACACAATAGCCAACTTACACATGCCCATGGTTTATAGAAGATAGACCAAGACTAACAGTTTGTCACCCAGACATACCAACTGCTCTACCTTTAATATAAAGTACAAGCGATATCCTCCTTATGATCTGGCATTTTTAACTAACTAAAAAGCATAACAGAGCTGTGTAGTCCCCAGTAGCAGAACAACACAATCCTTTGGCTATGAACCATGAAGACATAGTCCACAAGACCCCGTATTAGCAGCTCGCCTCCTCACAAAGCAGTAGCTCACAGCCCTCTCCCATTTGTGTCAAACATCCTTCCCTCCAATCCTTGCAGCAGTACAACCTCCCTCCTCCTTCCAGTTTCTGCTCTGATGGATTCTCTCAGTTCTTGACTCTTGTCAGGGGGATGAGAAGTGACAGCCCGGGGACGCCCGCAGATGTAGGGGATGAGCTTGGAGGGAATTGGGGGGTGGAGAGTACAGGGAGACACTGTCCCTTCATATCAGCATCACATAGGCAGCACAGAAAATGCACATTTATGCATTTATACGTGGAGGGGAGCATTAACATCTCCATTTCTCCTTCCTGCTAAGAACATGCAGTGTAATATTTGGCAAACCGGGGTTAGAATATTATCATTTCTTTTAGATGGCAACCCTCAGGAGAAAGTGTGCCCATATGCACAGTACAGTGACTCCAGGATGTCTTTACTTGATTGTATTCATTAACAGACAGCGAACATTACAGGCAGGCGATAAATAGCATATCATCTGCAGGTGATACGGAATCAGAGCTATAACCTCAGGAATGATGTTCAGTATGGTGACAGATGGAAGGTTAAAACATGTGTTTATGTGCCAAAAGTCCATGTAACACTGCTGGCAAATAAAAGTATGAATGAAGCACTGAAACACTTGTACTAATGCAAGAGGCCTAAGTTATATAACCTGCTCATTGAAGACCACGGCTGTGGCATGTACACTCAAGATATTTTCCTTTACTTTAGCTCAATCATAACTGCGTTGACAGAAAAACATAGTATTCCTATAGGGGTATTCCTATCTGGACATTTATGGTATATGCCCAGAATAAATAGTCGAGAGTGCTTACTTGGCTATTTTCGAAACTCCTATAGAAGTAAATGGAGAGAGCAGCACATGCACGGCCACCTCTTCATTCAAGCAGCAAGAGGAACTTGTTTGTTCTCCTTAGGTTAGTCTGTTAGGGTTGGTAATACATGTATATATATATATATATATATATATATATATATACATAGGCTATCACTCTGGCATGATAACAGTCTTACAGATGCCGGATATCTTCCTGGGGTATGTCATTCCAAGCTCTTTCAACTTGGACCTGTAGAGTTGAACTAAGATGGTTGTTGGCTGCTGTACATGGGAGATCTGTTGTCCCATCCAGACTCAGACATCCTCAGTGGAGAAGAGATCTGGTGATCAAGCTGGACAAGGAAGCTGCTGGAAACCCTGAAGATCATGTAGTGTTGTGAAGGCCTTGTGTGGGCATTATCTTTTTGGAACACCACACGTAAAAAAGACAGTAAAATTGGTTCCACAATGTCTTGGACATACTGAAGTACCTCCGTGACTACCAGATGGCAGCTAATGGTCCCACACCATGACACCTGGTATTGGTCCTATGTGTTTCTACTCTATGCATAAAGGCAGTAGGTGCTCTCCAGTCCTCATGCAAACTCTGATGCAGCTATTATTATACAGTTTGTGTGTGCGTACACACACATACACACACTACTACTGTTCTATGGTAGGAAATCTATCCCTCTATCGTACTGATTAAATCTCATTGGGGAAACTTGATTGAAAGACATCCTGTTGTTACAAACTGGCATATCTATGAATGGTGTGAATGTGAACCATTAAGATACATCAAGAAACACAATCCATTGTCCTTGCTGTTTTTCTATCACATTGCGCTTTCACTTTCCACAACTGAGGATTGCGCTTTTCCTCTATTTGATGATCCCTGTATGATTTTGTTTTGTTACAATTTCTTGTTTATAAAAAAAACAAAATATATAAAAAGGATGTACAGTAAGTGAAGAGTCACAAAAATATGTCCCTGTAGTCATATTAAAGTGGTTGTGCAGGCAGTATATATTGATGACCTGATCTTCAGGATAGGTCATCAATATCTGATGCGCAGTGGTCCAACACCTGGCACTTCCGCCAATCAGCTGTTTGAAGAGGAGGAGTCGCTCCATGCAAACGCTATTTCCTCTTCATTACTGTCCCCTCCCTTGCAGCAGCGGCGTAGTGTAATTACAAGTACTCGCTCCCTCCAATTAAATGGAATGCGTACTTATAATTATACTGCACTTCTGATATGACAGGCAGTGTAATGAAGAGGATGTAGCGCTGGCATGAAATGCTGAGTCCTCTTCAAACAGTTGATTGATGGGGGTCCGACACCCGACCTGAGGACAGGTCATCGTTCTTTTGACATCTTGACAACACAGTAATAAAACTGCATCATCCCTGGCTCAAAACAGCCATGTTTGCATGCACATTTACTGTAAGCCAAGATCCAGGTGATCCTATGAATAATGTCATGCGTCCATAGGGACATGACTTCCTGAGGCAACCTATGTTTTAAGCAATGGTAAGTTTTGATCCAAAATATATACGGGTAATTTATCATTCTTCCTACACCACTTTGGTGGCATGAGAGGTTGCAACTTTTTAAATGCCACTTTTGACACATTCGCCACCCTGGCCACTTTCCCTTAAAGGGGGCATGACAAGGGCAGGAAGAAGCCAGTGGCCCTACACATATATCTTCATTTTCCCCAGTTTTGGGGGCAAATGACCCAGTTTGGTGCAAGTGAGCTTGCGCCTCGTCATAAATTAGTCACACCCTCCTGCAGCACAGGGGATATAAAAAACCAACGTAAAACACCAATCTTTGATGAATCCCACCCATAAAGTGAAAATGACATGAGTGAAGAAAACTGCATGCAGAGATAAAGTGTACAATGCATTCGAAAAGTCTTCAGACCCTTTCACTTTTTGTTATGTTACAGTCCTATGCTAAATAAAAAAATCAAGTTTTCCCACATTAATCTGTACTCAATACCCCATAATGACAATTTATTAAAACGAAAAGCTAAAAATTTTCATTTCCGCGAGTATACCCTTTGCTGAGACACTTGAAATTTAGCTCTGAGGGCCTCACATTTCTTTTGATCATCTTTGAGATGTTTTCACACTTTGATTGGAGTCCACCTGTGGTAAATTCAGTTGCGGCGCTGCGGCACTCCTTTGTCTTCTCTTGCCGGCGCTGCACTGTCACCTGACTGCGTGCAGCGTCAGGTCATAGTGCGCGCACTACATCCTGATGCTGTACGCGGTCAGGCCAGTGCAGCTCCTGCAGGAGAAGACAGAGGAGCACCAGAGCAGAGCTGCAGTGGCACAGTGGGCTGATATGGGGGTCTGAGTGGGCTGATCTGAGGTATGATGGGGGCACAGTGGGCTGATCTGAGGTCTGATAGGGGCACAGTGGGCTGATATGGGGCACAGTGTACAGTGTTCATTTTAGGACATGGTCAGATATCAGTGTCAAGTATCAAAATAATGCTAGTTTGATACATGACCCTGACACCTGACCCTGACACCTGACCCTGACACCTGACCCTGACACCTGACCCTGACACCTGACACCTGACACCTGGCACCTGACCCTGACACCTGACACCTAACCCTGACACCTAACCCTGACACCTGACACTGACACCTGACCCTGACACCTGACTCTGGACTTCAGGTGTCAGGGTCACTATGACTTTTAGCTTCATTGTACTTTACATATGCTGAATCACATAGATTAAGAAAATCACTTCTTAATCTGTCTGAACCTATAGCTCAGCAGTCACTATGACTTTTAGTCATTTTTCATTTTCATATACTGAATGACATAGATGAAGAAATTCACTTCTTAATCTGGCAGAATTTATAGCTCAGCAGTTAGACACTTGCATTCTATATAGACTTCTGGGGTTCGACTCCCATTTTGGTCTTTAAAAAATAAATTGGTATTTTATTCAGCCCTAGAAAAGAGGCAAATTCAAGTGATGTGTGACCCTTGACAACTGACTCGTCAGGGCTCAGGGTCGCTATGACTTTTAGCTTCATTGTGCTTTTCATATACTGAATGACATAGATGAAGAAATTCACTTCTTAATCTGGCTGCTTTTATAGCTCAGCAGTTAGACACTTGCCTTCCATGTAGATTTCTGGGGTAGAAGTCCCTTTTGGTCTTTAAAAAAATAAATTGGTATTTTATTGAGCCCTAGAAAAGAGGCAAATTCAAGTGATGTGTGACCCTTGACAACTGACTCGTCAGGCGTCAGGGCTCAGGGTCGCTATGAAATTCAAGTGATGTGTGACCCTTGACAACTGATTCGTCAGGCATCAGGGCTCAGGGTCGCTATGACTTTTAGCTTCATTGTGCTTTTCATATACTGAATGACATAGATGAAGAAATTCACTTCTTAATCTGGCTGAATTTATAGCTCAGCAGTTAGACACTTGCCTTCCATGTAGATTTCTGGGGTTTGAGTCCCCTTTTGGTCTTTAAAAAATAAATTGGTATTTTATTGAGCCCTAGAAAAGAGGCAAATTCAAGTGATGTGTGACCCTTGACAACTGACTCGTCAGGCGTCAGGGCTCAGGGTCGCTATGAAATTCGAGTGATGTGTGACCCTTGACAACTGACTTGTCAGGCGTCAGGGTTGCTATGACTTTTAGCTTCATTAAAGCTAAATTTATTTGTTAAAGACCAAAAAGGGACTTGAACCCCAGAAATCTACATGGAAGGCAAGTGTCTAAATGCTGAGCTATAAATTCAGCCAGATTAAGAAGTGAATTTCTTCATCTATGTCATTCAGTATATGAACAGCACAATGAAGCTAAAAGTCATAGCGACCCTGAGCCCTGACGAGTCAGTTGTCAAGGGTCACACATCACTTGAATTTGCCTCTTTTCTAGGGCTCAATAAAACACCAATTTATTTTTTAAAGACCAAGATGGGACTTGAACCCCAAAAATCTACATGGAAGGCAAGTGTCTAACTGCTGAGCTATAAATTCAGCCAGATTAAAAGTTGAATTTCTTCATCTGTGTCATTCAGTATATGAAAAGCACAATGAAGCTAAAAGTCATAGCGACTCTGAGCCCTGACGCCTGACGAGTCAGTTGGCAAGGGTCACACATCACTTGAATTTCATAGCGACCCTGAGCCCTGACACCTGACGAGTCAGTTGTCAAGGGTCACACATCACTTGAATTTCATAGCGACCCTGACCCCTGACGAGTCAGTTGTCAAGGGTCACACATCACTTGAATTTCATAGCGACCCTGAGCACTGACGCCTGACGAGTCAGTTGTCAAGGGTCATGCATCTCTTGAATTTGCCTCTTTTCTAGGGCTCAATAAAATACCAATTTATTTTTTAAAGACCAAAAGGGACACAAACCCCAGAAATCTACATGGAAGGCAAGCGTCTAACTGCTGAGGTATAAATTCAGCCAGATTAAGAAGTGAATTTCTTCATCTATGTCATTCAGTACATGAAAAGCACAATGAAGCTAAAAGTCATAGCGACCCTGAGCCATGACGAGTCAGTTGTCAAGGGTCACACATCACTTGAATTTCATAGCGACCCTGAGCCCTGACGCCTGACGAGTCAGTTGTCAAGGGTCACACATCACTTGAATTTGCCTCTTTTCTAGGGCTCAATAAAATACCAATTTATTTTTTAAAGATCAAAATGGGGGTCAAACCCAGAAGTCTATATAGAAAGCAAGTGTCTAACTGCTGAGCTATAAATTCTGCCAGATTAAGAAGTGAATTTCTTCATCTATGTCATTCAGTATATGAAAATGAAAAATGACTAAAAGTCATATTGACTGCTGAGCTATAGGTTCAGACACATTAAGAAGTGATTTTCTTAATCTATGTGATTCAGCATATGTAAAGTACAATGAAGCTAAAAGTCATAGTGACCCTGACACCTGAAGTCCAGAGTCAGGTGTCAGGGTCAGGTGTCAGGTGTCAGGGTTAGGTGTCAGGGTCAGGTGTCAGGTGTCAGGGTCAGGTGTCAGGGTCAGGGTCAGGTGTCAGGGTCAGGTGTCAGGTGTCCGGGTCAGGTGTCAGGGTCAGGTGTCATGGTCAGGTGTCAGGGTCAGGTGTCAGGGTCAGGTATCACACTAGCATTATTTTGATACTTGACACTGATATCTGACCATGTCCTAAAATGAACACTGTATGAGTGGGCTGATATCAGGGCTGAGTGTCCTGATTTGAGGTCTGATGGGGGCTGAGTGGGCTGATCTGAGGTCTGATGGGGGTCTGATGTGATGTCCTCAAATTTATTAAATTTATGGGGGTCTGATGGAAAATATTTTTTTCTTATTTTCCTACTCTAAAATCTGGGGTGCGTCTTATCATCAGGTATGTCTTATAAAGCGAAAAATATGGTACTCATCGTAAACTGGGGCAGTTTTTACAAGTGTTCTCTTTTTGCCACACAACACACTACTGCCAGGTGGCTGCATCATAGAAACTAAGGCAGGCATTGCCAACCTGCGGCTCTCCAGCTGTTGTAAAACTACATCTTTCGCCATGCCCTGCTGCAGGCTGATGGCTGTAGGTAGTCTGGGCATGCTGGGAGTTGTAGTTTTGCAACAGCTGGTGAGCCTCAGGTTGGCCATCCCTGAACTAAGGCTTCAGTTAGTCGCTTACAGCAATTAATTGAAAATTCATACTTTTTCCTACTTTCATTTCCCTGTGGGTGGAAGTCGATTCAGATCAAATCCTCTTTTCATATTTCACCAATTTTCTCTTTCACCTTTGAATTTAAATTGGCTTTACCATTTATAAACTTGTTCTTTATTGATATGCAATTTAGTTTATATAAAGAGCATTGGGTTTGCAGCTGTCACTGCAGCTTTTTGATCAATATTTGTATCATACTGCCAGATATTGTACAGTTCCCTATTGGCTCAGCTCTTATCACTGCCTTGACTACCTGAAATACAGTGATCTCAATTTTATGGCTTGGCATTTCTGATGTTTGATATCCAGATTGTATAAAGGCTTTCGCTACATATTTGTCAGTGACATGGATTTAATGCTTTACGTTATTTTATTTATTTTCATCTTTGCTGCAATTGAAAAATCTTTCCTATTCATATGAATAAAAAGCTTCATGTAGTCTAGCTATCCAAGCCATGCTTTTTTGAAACTGTATCAAAGTCGTGGCCCCTATATCAAAGCACTACTTCTAGCATAGAATAGCTCTGTAAATATGAAAACAATAGAGCATGCCAGAATAGTTTTCTGCCTGACTTTTTCAGAATGCAATGCTAAAAAGGCTTCTGGGTGCCTCTGTCTCAAATCTGATGCATACGTAGGTACAGTACAATGCTATTAAATGTGAAGACTATTTTAGCTCCATAAAAAAAGGAGACGTGCAGCTGGTGTTTTCTGCCTGGTGGTGTTTTGTTTTTTTGTTTTGTTATTTCACATATTTTTTAACTGAAAAAAACAACAGCTCCAGATGTTGCAGGAACATCTGTCAGAATTATTACACAGAGGTCAAAAAGACATTTTTTTGTGCTTTTGGGGTCAATGGTTTTCTTTTTTAAATTACAGTATGCTCTGGGTCTGCTGTTTTTATCCTCGTCTGCCATTTTTTCCCATAGACATCCATTTTTTTGTTAGTGTGTGTTTTTTAATGCCACTTTTGCAATTTTCCAATGTATTGTCAGTAACTCTATAGTATGGGGATGGGGTAGTAACTCATAGTAACTCATGGTATGGGGATAATACGTACATTCCTTTAAAAAACTCATAAAGTAACATAAAACACACCACAAAAAAACTCCAGTTAAAACACATTAAATGGGCAAAAAAGGCTGTCTGGTAATTAATATTAATGACCTATCCTCTGGGTCTAACACGCGAAGGTCTGACACATGGGAAACCTGCCATAATCAACTGTTAAACGAGGCCGGCACTCCATGAGGGCCGCTGCCTCTTTCTCGACCATGTAACGTCACCGTACAAGCTGCAATACCAAGCACTGCCGCTGTACACTGCTGCATTGTGCTTTTAGTGCTACCAGGAGCGGCTGTGTTCACCAAAGCTCTGGTGAGCATGGCAGCTCTCTGAAATCACTGATGTGGAGGTGCCAGAACTCATACCCTCACCGATCTGATATTGATGACTTATCCTGAGGATAGGTCATCATTATCTATTCCTGGATAAACCCTTAATAAGTGCTACAAACGTGCTCAGCAAAACAGGTGTTTTTTGAGCTTTTTGGACCCCCCCCCAAAAAAAAACCACACAACACAAAACTGTGTGTGATAGCACCCTTGTTTGTATACAAAAAGCCTAACGCAAGTGTAACAGTGGGTGCTGTGCGCCACTGTTCCCCTGCTTACCGCCGTGGTCCTGGGCACCGTGTTCAGCGGTGATCTGCTATCTATGTTTCTCATTCTCTGCTGCAATCCTGGGCTTTATCTGTGTAGTGCTGTTTCAAGATCTGCTCCACAGTTTCCATTTAGCCCTGGCAGCAACATGCTTGCTGCTTGAAACCTGCATCTCTTCCTTAGGGCCGGCGCCCTAAAGGATCATGTGATGTGTGTTGGATCATGTGACGTGGTTGACCAATCCTGGCCCTTCCGCACATTTGTAAGTGGTTCAGCCCTCTTACCAGATGTCTCAGTGTCAAGGTCCTTGTGTCTTGCCTTTGGTTGCTGTTATTCCTGTTGGTGTTTCTGTGTTCCTGACTCCTGCTCGTGTTACCTGCATTGACTCTCTTGTTGCCGACCCAGATTGCCTGACTTGTACCTGTGCCGCCTGCCCTGACCCATTGCCTGTCTGACTTCGCCTCTGCCTCATCCTTCGGTCCTTCATTGTTGCTCCTGGTAACGACTCGGACTTCTGACTACTCTGTTCCTCTGGTGCCTTGCTCAGGTACCTCCTGGTCCACCTAGACCATTTGCCTAGTTTTCCAACCCTCCTCAAGAGGTAGCGACTTGGTGTTCCCTTCGGAAAGTCTATCCCCACCATCAGGGGTATTGTGAAGATCGAGGGGTTCACTTAGACAACGCCCTTAGAGGAGGTAGGGCACGAGGCATAGTGGGTTCACACCCGCTGGTTTGTGACAGCAAACTTCAGCCAAGACACATGTATATAACGGTATGAGCAGATAGCGCGATTGTGTAGCAGTCATGCTGAAGTTAGAGACCGCGTGCTGCATGTGGTTACCACATACATAATCATGCTTTTAGGGTCTGTTTTCTGCCTGTGATCATTTATGGACTGTTGTGAATTTTCATGGTTATTTAGCATTCTGATTAACTTCACTTAGTGAAACATGGTAAAACATGTTAAACATATACCTCAAGAGGCTGATCAACTGTATGGCCAATGCAGTCATGAGACGCAAGGGGGTGGATATGTTTTATATGCGATCGACCATACTGGATTTTGTAGCTGTAAGCTAGCGTGACGTCACCATCGCTCTGATTCGGAGCACACGTTTTTTGGAATAGGAAAGGTGCTGCCGGCCGGGCCACATTTTCCAACTACACAGCCTGACTGCTTCCACTGGACTGGAGGATCGGGAAAACTATCAAATATACACTCATCTAGAAGTACAGGTAGGCGTGACGGTGTCACATAAATATACTACTTATAACCTAGAGGGCAGCAGACTCGGTAGAATCCTGCTTCTGGTCATTGGTACTTAGGTGCAGTCAGAGAGTAAGCACAGGAATTCTTCTTTAATTTATTTCTTATTGCTTACCTATATAGCAGCCACATAACCATCAGCACTCACATCAAACCCTATTCTTAATGGTGAACATTTTCTAGAGACGTTGCAGTAGAGTGACAAAAAGATTCATACATAATGGATCTGAAATACAGCTGTGTGCATGGGTTCTCACAAGTATTAATTGTCATTTCATATAGCCTAGTTGTCTTCATACACAAATATTCCTCTTCTTAAAGATTTTCCTAAAAAAAAAAATCGGACTCCAGATTCCTATGTCTCAGGAAACGGAGCTTTAATTTCAACATTTTACCTCTTCTAAAATCAAACATCCTTTTCTACTCCGTTTCACAGCAACGTTTTTGTCTGATTTCAGAGTCTTGCTATGGGCTATTTGACTTTGTTCTCAATTCTTTCTGTCCAAGTCATGCTGATAGTCATGTCTGCAATATCAGAAGAAAGTGATTCTCATAGATAGATAGATAGAAGGAACGTAAAGTACACAGATACAAATTTATTTATTAGAGATTTCAAAAATTGGAGACATTCCATCGACTAATGACAGGTTCACAAAGATACATGTAGTGCAGTTTACAAGATCAACTGAGGGATTAAGAAAAACATTGCATACATTTTTATTCTTGCAATTTTATTAAAGGAAATCTGTCTGGTTCTCGCTCTGAGGAAAACATAGTGTAGTGAAAAAACACAGACACCCTGATAAGAGTTGTGTCAGTCTTTAACATGAAATAGTTTTTTAGTACTCACAAGTTAACGATCATAACAAGTGGATAGCAAGGAGTCCAGTCTTAAGGGAGGAGTCCACTTTATTCATGATTAATGCAAACAAATCTCCCTCCAGCCATTGATTGAAATGTTTCTCCATATACATATCATGAATACATTGAACCCTTTGCTGAAATGCTAGCAGTGCACTGCACAGTTTAACCTAGGGTCAGACTTGGGTTCCGAGGGCCCACCAGTGGAAATTATTCTCGACACCCAATCCTCATATCATCAATAAAGTGTAATATTTGATATAAAAAATAGACCCTAGTTGCAAGTTAACTCCAAAGGTTGACTCCAAGGGTAGTTTGAAATTATTTTTTCTTCTGGACCTTTAGAGCCCACTATGGTATCAGAGCCTGGGACCCCCGAGAGGATCCTCTGGTACTCTGGTGGGCCAATCTGATGTTGGTTTAACGTGTGGGTTCTAAGTGACTGCTGAAATCAGCTTGACTGTCACTACAGTATGCTGTTCCATTTAAAAGGGTTTCTCAAGATATTTTTATTGATGGTCCAAACCATCAATAGGCATGGCATGGTGCTCCATTTGATAGTGGCTGTGCTTGCTATCTCTGCTCGGCCCTATTCACTTCAATGGGGCTGAGCTGCATCTGGGCAATGTGACCAATGAATAAGACTTCACATGGACTAGACTAAGCAGCCAGAAGGCCAAGACACTACTGTGAGCACTGCTGTCTTCTCAAACAGCTGATAGATGGGGGTCCTGGGTGTAGGACATCCACCGATCAGATACTGATAGGATAGGGATAGAGGATAGGACAGAGGATAGGTCATCAGTAAAAATATCTCAAACCATTATGAATTTTCATGGTTCTTTAGCATTCTGATTAACATCAAATAGGGATACATGTGGTAAAATATGTTAAACATAAAACGCAAGCGGCTTATCAACTGTACAGCCGATGAAGTCAGCAGGTGCAACAGGTTTAGTCATCACAATTTGGAAAGTGAAAGGTCTTTCTCAGAAACCCATTTCCCCATTGACTTCTATTGGGAAAACCCCTTTAAATGATGGAGAATATTCAGAATTCCTCTATTTACAAGTGGGAGCAGTCCTATCAGTAAGTAGTTTCCCATCCATCCCATTATATAAGCCTGTGTCTGCCGCTCCATTCTGTTGACCTGCTTCTAAGGTCATTGGTGGTAGAGCTTGAATTCATTGCAGTCCTGCAAAGAGTGGCAGTCATAATAAGAGTAATCAAGGGAATTGCTGTTTATGCAGCTCCATAGATATTGCAAGGGTTTTTTTTTTTCATTGCAAGCTGGTTTCGCAAATTCTTCAGGCTAAGGAGCATATGGCAGGTATTCTTTATTTAGTATTGATTAAGTATTTAAAATGAGTAGAGATGAGCGAATCTATTCGACGCTTCGTAGATTCATATCAAATCTTGGAAATTTTCAGCTGCGAAGCAAATCCGAATTTCTTTGGATTCGCTTCGTATTATTTGTAAATCTTCGCAAAATTTTACATGCTAACGATACATACGATACGTATGAAACGTAAGAAACGTACGCATTCTGCGTGAGTCGGGACAATGACGATACGCCCACGCAAGAGCGGGGAAGTAAAGATACGCCCCCCTCAGAACTGGAAAAACCAGCCCGGCCCACCGGGATCTGTTTTGTACGTATAGGGAGTGAAGACTCATCCCTCAGTGCTCCACCCTCCTCTGAAGTCTGAACCAGTTTAGACCAGCACTGACCTCAAAGCAAGAGGCAAGCATCATGGCTAAAAAACAGCTGCATCCAAATTGGAATGAGATGTATTTTGGAGACGACTTACCTGAACCACCACCGGTTCAAGACATCAGGGTGTCACAAGGCTGCCAGAGAAACTTCAGTGTCTGTGTGTTCCTTACCACCTGCTGAGGTTGCTGTTGCTGCGACTCGTAAGGAGACTGGAGCATCTGCTTTGGCTTGTGCAGCTGGAGCGTCTGCTTTGGCTCATGCGGCTGGAACGTCTGCTTTGGCTCATGCGGCTGGAACCTCTGCTTTGGCCCGTGTGGCTGGAACGCCTGCTTTGGTTTGTGCGGCTAGAACGCCTGCTTTGGCTCGTGCGGCTGGAATGTCTGCTTTGGCTCGTGCGGTGGAGGCGGCTGGAGCATCCACTTCACTGCCCAGGAGGAGATCCACGCCTTCCATACACCAGAACCCAATTGTTCCACCATCTGTGACGGCCCAAGCACAGACCCGCTGGGACTATAAAACCGCAGTGGAGGACTGGGTCATACAGGTACTCGACCACCCTAAGCCGGGAGATCCTTCATTGGAACAGAGAAAGGGAACTCTGATTTGGTTTTCCGTTGGGAGAGGGTCTGGCTTCCTGCAGGATGATGAGGATGGAAAGGAATATTTTGTGGGTCGCAGGTCGGTGAAATGGCCGTACCTGCCACAACATCGGCATAGCCTGTACGTGGGGGATCAGGTGGAGTACACCCCCATGGCGTCCCTGAAAGGCACATTTGCGACCGGGGTTACCTCCTTTCAAAGCCTCTGGTGCCTACAATGGAACCAGAACTGTGGCCGGATGAACCACCAGGTCCAGGACGTTGGTGCTGCCTGCAGGAGTTTCCAGATGGCGTCCTCCAGTTCAGGGAGAAGCCAGAGCCTCAGCCAGAGCCTCTGATTCCTGGACTGCCAGCACCACCACCACCACAACAGTCCTTACAGCTGGGTCAGCTGACCACGTTATCGTTCACCTTCCAATCCACGGTGGTCCACCAATACCAGCTGCCGTGGAAGATGAAGCCAGCAGCAACTGGGGAAGCTGGGGATTCTTTGCTGGATGCAACCTTTCTGGAACCGCTGCAGCCGGTAGTCCTTACCCCTGCTGTCCCAGCAGGAGCATCTGGAAAAGCGAAAATGGCTGCAGCGTGCGTCACTACCACCCGGACCCGGTAAAGTCCAACTTCAGGAAGAAGAGGGCACTGGAGTTCCACCACCGCAGCGAGCATGGCCTACAAGAGGCAGGAGAGTCCTCTGATGAGCTTCAGCAGCAGCTCGAGCGAGGAGGACTTCAGGTCCCTCTTATGAGAAACCCAACTACTGGCAGTGTCAAGGACACTGCAGGAGGACCTATGGGATCCATACCATGGACTGCACCTGACGGATGAGATGTTAGTTGGCAGTTGTTTTTGTTTAGTTTCTGTTGCCCCTGTTTGACTCTCACCAAGATGGGCATGGCTGTCAGGACTCCCCCTACTCTGCAGAAATTTCCCTCTTGCGCCGAAGTGAGCCTATTTTCCTTTTTACCCCCTTCTCAGGTTATTTGGGAGTCCCCTTGGCAGAAAGGGTTCTCTATGTGCTGCTTTTTAATGTAATGTATTGCCCCCATTTGACTCTCACCCCACTTGAGTAGACATGGCTGTCAGTCAGGACTCCCCCCATTCTGTACAAAGGTCCCAGTTGCGCCTAAGCGCGCCTATTTTCCTTTTTACCCCCTCCTCAGGTTATTTGGGAGACCCCTTTTCCAAAAAGGTTCACTATTTGCTGCTATTCTCTATTATCCATGTGGATTACACATTACCTGTTTGGATTACAATTTTACCTCACGTGGATTACAATTGAATTTTGGAATATGTGTTCCAGACAGACAGTGTTTTATCATGCCAACTAGGATCCATAAGGAGAGACTCAAACGTACAGTGCCTTGCGAAAGTATTCAGCCCCTTGGAACTTTTCAACCTTTTGCCACATTTAAGGCTTCAACCAAAAAAATATAACATTTTACATGGATACGTTTATTTTTTAACCATTCCATTGTAGATTTTGCTTTATGTTTGGGATCATTGTCTAGTCTCAGGTCTTTTGCAGACTCCAACAGGTTTTCATCCAGAATGGTCCTGTATTTGGCTCCATCCATCTTCCCATCAATTTTAACCATTTTCCCTGTCCCTGCTGATGAAAAGCAGGCCCAAACCATGATGCTGCCACCACCATGTTTGACAGTGAGGATGGTGTGTTCAGGGTGATGAGCTGTGTTGCTTTTACGCTAAAAACATATCGTTTTGCATTGTTTCCAAAAAGTTAGATTTTGGTTTCATATGACCAGAGCACCTTCTTCCACATATTTGGTGTGTCTCCCAGGTGGTTTGTGGCAAACTGTAAACAAGACTTTTTATGGATATCTTTGAGAAATGGCTTTCTTCTTGCCACTGTTCCATAAAGGCCAGATTTGTGACATGTTCGACTGATTGTTGTCCTATGGACAGACTCTCCCACCTCAGCTGTAGATCTCTGCAGTTCATCCAGAGTGATCATGGGCCTCTTGGCTGCATCTCTGATTAGTCTTCTTGTTTGAGATGAAAGTTTAGAGGGACGGCCGGGTCTTGGTAGATTTGCAGTGGTCTGATACACCTTCCATTTCAATATGATCGCTTGCACAGTGCTCCTTGGGATGTTTAAAGCTTGGGAAATCTTTTGGTATCCAAATCCTGCTTTATATTTCTCCACAACAGTATCACGGACCTGCCTGGTGTGTTCCTTGGTCTTCACGATGCTCTCTGTGCTTTAAACAGAACCCTGAGACTATCACAGAGCAGGTGCATTTATACTGAGACTTGATTACACACAGGTGGATTCTATTTATCTTCATTAGTCATTTAGGACAACATTGGATCATTCAGAGATTCTCAATGAACTTCTGGAGTGAGTTTTCTGAACTGAAAGTAAATGGGCCGAATAATTTTGCACGCCCCACTTTTCAGTTTTATTATTACAAAAAAAGTTTAAATGATCCAACAAATTTCGTTCCACTTCATAATTGTGACCCACTTGTTGTTGATTAGTCACCAAAAATTTAAAATGTTATATCTTTTTGTTTAAACCCTGAAATGTGGCAAAAGGTTGAAAAGTTCCAGGGAGCCGAATACTTTTGCAAGGCACTGTATATCTCAACCTTTTATGCTTGCAAATGTGAAATTGATTGCACTAAAATGTTTGCATACTTATGTCTTTGCTGTATTTTAGCTACACTGCTACACTGTTTTTAATAGTTCAGCACTTTAGCCCATTGTGTGTATTCTTTTTCTGGTACTGCAATGTGTCCTATTATGCACTTATTGTACGGTGATTTTAGTAAATCATTCACTTATTGATAGCTAGCAGCAGTGAGCACCTTAGTTCATATGGACTGCCTCTAAGGATTGTCTGCCCGGCCTACCCTCGTGCGTATGACGCAACCGCGTGTCAATAGTACGCTAAGGATTCGTACGCACTTTTGTACGCTAATGCTTAGGTATTGCGTACTTTTAACTACGCTGACTGTACGTAGTTTGGGCAGGAATGTTCGCAAAAAACATTTATTTTTTTACGTAGATTCGATGAATAAGTTCGTTTAAATACGAATCTTTTCATAAATTCGGTGAATATTCGGGGAAGCAAATTTTTAATGATTCGCTCATCTCTAAAAATGAGTATAAAAATTCCTGGTAAGCGTTAGCAGGGGAAATTTTTCACACTAGTTCACATCCCTACTTTAGAGGCATACAGTGCCTTGCCAAAGTATTCGGCCCCCTGGAACTTTTTAACCTTTTGCCACATTTCAGGCTTCAAACAAAAAGATATAACATTTTACATTTTTGCTGAAGAATCAACAACAAGTGGTTCACAATTGTGAAGTGGAACGAAATTTATTGGATCATTTAAACTTTTTTTGTAATAATAAAACTGAAAAGTGGGGCGTGCAAAAAAGGCCCATTTACTTTCAGCTCAGAAAACTCCCTCCAGAAGTTCATTGAGGATCTCTGAATGATCCAATGTTGTCCTAAATGACTGATGAAGATAAATAGAATCCTCCTATGTGTAATCAAGTCTCCATATAAATGCACCTGCTCTGTGATAGTCTCAGGGTTCTGTTTAAAGCACAGAGAGCATCATGAAGACCAAGGAACACACCAGGCAGGTCTGTGATACTGTTGTGGAGAAGTTTAAAGCCGGGTTTGGATACCAAAAGATTTCCCAAGCTTTAAACATCCCAAGGAGCACTGTGCAAGAGATCATATTGAAATGGAAGGAGTATCAGACACTGCAAATCTACCAAGACCCAGCCGGCCCTCTAAACTTTCATGTCAAACAAGGAGAATACTGATCAGAGATGCAGCCAAGAGGCCCATGATCATTCTGGATGAACTGCAGAGATCTACAGCTGAGGTGGGAGAGTCTGTCCATAGGACAACAATCAGTCGAACACTCACAAATCTG
>ONZH01008353.1:0-48380 GCA_900303285.1 Rhinella marina
GGACGGCACATCGGGAAAAATAGTGGCGGCTGGGGACGGAATACCGAGGGGCAGCCACCGCCATGAGATTGCGAAAGGCCTCGGTCTCTTACCAGCCTATAGGGCAGCATCTCCAGGCTAAGCAATTTGGAGATGTGGACGTTGAGGGCTTGGGCATGTGGGTGGGTGGAACTGTATTTCCTCTTGCGCTCCAGCGTCTGCTGTAAAGACAGCTGAACGCTGCGCTGGGACACGTTGGTGGACACTGTGGAGGATCGTTGAGGCGAAGGTGTGGTTTTCCGGCGGGAGGCGCTCGTGCTGGGGTCCTGGGCAGGGGGTTGACTAGCAGAGGCAGCGAGTGACACAGGGGAAGGAGCATTGGTGTGACCCGCAGGAGGTGGTGAACGGCCTTGGTTCCATTGAGTGGGGTGTTTAGCACTCATATGCCTGCGCATGTTGGTGGTGGTTAGGCTAGTAGTGGTGGCACCCCTGCTGATCCTGGTGTGGCACAGGTTGCATACCACAGTCCATCGGTCATCCTCACTTTCTTTAAAGAACCTCCAGACTTGCGAACTTCTAGGCCTCGCCACGGGAGCTTCACTACGTGAAACAGTTGCTGCTGATGCACCAGCTCTGGCCCTGCTTCTCCCTCTGGCCACACCACTGCCTCTTACAACCTGTTCTGGTGCAGCACTCGCCTCCGCCTCAGAAGCACTGTCTTCACTCGGCATATCAACCCAGCTCGGGTCAGTCACCTCGTCATCCTCCGATTCCTCAGTCTGCTCCCCCCTCGGAATTCCTCCCCTTACAACAACTTCACCACTGTCTGACAACCGTGTCTCCTCATCGTCCGACACCTCTTTACAAACTTCTTCCACTAACTCAACATTGTCATTATCATCATCATCACCCACAGACTGCGACAGTTGGAACACTTGGGCATCGGGAAAGAGGTCAGCAGCAACCTGAGAAGTGGTTTGTGACTCTGGGAAGGGTCCAGAAAACAGTTCCTGAGAGTATGCCGGATCGCATTCCAAATTTTCCTGGGAGGGGGCAGACTGGGGGGAAGGAGGTTGAGGTGGAGGAGCCAAAGGAGTGCTCCCTTGGGTAACGTGGGTGGACTGCGTGGAAGACTGACTGGCGGACAAATTACTTGAAGCATTATCTGCAATCCACGAGATCAGCTGTTCGCACTGTTGTGGTTTCAACAGTCCTCTACCACGTGTCCCTGTAAGTTGAGACATGAAGCTAGGGAGTGTAGCTCTGTGGCGTTCCACAGCTCCCTCATCAGCAGGTACTGTCTCACCCTGCCCAGGACCACGGCCTCTGCCCCCTGCAGTAATTGACTGCCCACGCCCCACGCCCTCGTCCTCGAACCTTAGCCCTGGGGTTCCACATTTTCTGTATATAACTGTATTCTATAAAAAAAAAAAAAATAGTCCTGGTTTACTGAAACCCACAAACTTGTTCAGTCTGGTTTAATTTTGTGACGTACAGAAAGTGTCACCTGGACAGTATATACGGTTTGGAGTGAGTATGCTGAACTGCGTCACACAGAAAGGTGACACGCAGCTGTGTGAAATGGATTTGTATCACTCAGCTAAAACAACAAAAAACTAATTTTTTTTTCTATATTTTTTTGTATTTTTGTTTTTTTGGGAACGTGACGTGCAGAAACTATCGTAGAGCTAACTGACACCCTACTGACGGTAGCTATTTAGACTGCGACCCAGACAAATGTCGCACAGAGATTTTTGGGATGAAGCCATACACGTGACAGGCAGCAAATGACTTGGTTGTATTCGGTGACATACAGAAAGTGTCACCTGGACAGAAAATAGTGAGTGTATTGAACTGTGACACACAGAATGGTTCCACACTGCTGTGTGCAATGGATTTGTATCACTGAGATATAACATAAAAAAGGGGGTTATATATGGAGATAGCTGCACTACTAGTGCCAGCCAGCCAAGTGACAAAAAAAAAAAAGTCTTCTAGCCTTTATAAGGGCTGTTGGGTTCTTTGTGGGTGATCCCTGCCTAACAGACAACTAAATGCAGGCCCTAACACTGTCCCTGAAAGGCAGCAGCTCTATCCCTAACGACATCCAGACGGCATCTGAGCCGAGCACAGCGGCCAGTCGGTAGTATATTCCAGGGTCACCTGATCAGGCCAGCCAACCCCTGCTATCGACATGTAAGGGCCCCACGTGATGCTGGGTGGTACGCAGAGTCTCCTGGCTTGTGATTGGCTGTGTTTTTAGGCGCCAAAAAAGCACGATGCGGAAGTTGCCATTTCCTCAAGCATGGCGAGATACTCGTCCGAGCAGCGAGCACTTACGAGTACCCTAATGCTCGAACGAGCACCAAGCTCGGACGAGCATGCTCGCTCATCTCTAGTTACCATTTAAAAACTATAGGTCATCATGATGTTTTAAGTGCACATCGAACGCCATAAAAACAAAACCCATAAAAACTTGGTGTAATTGTGATTTATTTCTAATTTCACCCCACAAAGAATTTTTTTCCCGTTTTTAAATATGATATGTAAATTAAATGGCGCCATTAAAAAAAAGTAGTCCTTATATGGCTATGTGAATGGAAAATTAAAATAATATATTTCTTGGAAGGTGGGAAAGAAAAAATGAACATGAAAAAATAAAAATAGACTGTGTTCAAAGAGGGTTAAGTGGTTCCCGAACAGCGATGAATGTGTATTTTTCTGCTCTGAAGCTTTCATTTTCATCATCTCACAGATACTGCAGTTAGTCTCTAGCCTCAGCAATGATGCCCCACATACTGATCAGGGCAGTGTTTGGCTGCACAGTGACCTGTGTGCATGGAACATCACTGCAGGACCAGAGTGTAGGCTGGAAGCAGCAGGGGAGAAAAATGGTAAGTATTGCTTCTTTGTTATTTTATTACACTTACAGCTGCTGCCCACAATTTTATTTTATTAACACAGACAACCCCTTGAATATACATTCAAGGTCCTTTATCTGGTGAATGTTGTAAAAACAAAGCTCAATAAATTGTGGAAAAAAATTACTTGTATTAACGTCAAACAGGCCTGTCATTAAAGCAGGGGTGGGGAACCCCACATTTCTTGTGGCCCCCGGCTAGAAAATGCTAATGACCGCTTCCATTATGGAAGCGGTCATTAGCATGTGGGAGGCATGAGAAGGAGAGACCAGCACTGCACTGGCTGTACTCACCTTCCCTGGTCTTCTCCCTGCCGCGCTGTGTAGATGCACACTATGACCTGACGCTGTGTGCTGTCAGGTCACAGTACAGTGCGGCAGGGAGAAGACCAGGGAGGGTAAGTTAATCTGCCACAAGAGGCAGCGCCGTCTGGCGCTGGAGAGGTAAGTTTATTTTATTATTTATTTTAAAAGTCTGATCTGAGGTCTGATTGGGGCTCATCTGAGGTGGGGAGGGGCTGATCTGCGGCTGGGGGGCTTAAAGGAGTCTGAAGCTGGGGGCATATTGGGGGTCTGATCTAAAGCTGGGGGCATATTGGGGGTCTGATCTGAAGCTGGGGGCATATTGGGGGTTTGATCTGAAGCTGAGGCCATATTGGAGGTCTGATCTGAAGCTTGGGGACATATTGGGGGTCTGATCTGAAGCTGGGGGGCACATTCGGGGTCTGATCTGAGGCTGGGGGCATATTGGGGGTCTGATCTAAGGCTGGGGACATATTGGGGGTCTGATCTAAGGCTGGGGGGCATATTGGGGGTCTGCTCTGAGGCTGGGGGGCATACTGGGGGTCTGATCTGAGGCTGGGGGGCATGTTGGGGTCTACTCTGAGGCTGGGGGGCATGTTGGGGGTCTACTCTGAGGCTGGGGGGCATATTGGGGGTCTGCTCTGAGGCTGGGGGCATAGTGGGGGTCTGATCTGAGGCTGGGGGGCATATTGGGGGTCTGATCTGAGGCTGGGGGCATATTGAGGGTCTGATCTGAGGCTGGGGAGGGTCTGATGAGGGTCTGATCTGAGGCTAATGGAGGTGGAGGGCAGATCTGAGACTGAGAAAGGGACAAAGGTAGGGACAGTGGCAGGGAGAGTGAAAGCAGGGTGATCCCCTCTATGGACCCCCCTGGGTTTAGCTTGGCTGCCATAAATGCCAAATAACTAAATATATAACATTTTCAACTTAAATATTAGACGACTATATGTGGTCAAAATGGTGCCTGTACTATTTGTAATATATATAGTGTAGGTGCCATTTTGTGCTGAAAAAATACAGCGCTCTAGATTTTTTTTAATTGAAGCGCAATTTCTGTAACTTACCTCTAAGTCACTTATATGTTTGACCAAATATAGCCGTCAAATTTTTAAGTTGAGAATTTTGTACGGCCCCTGAGCAATGTTACAAATATCCAAATGGCCCTCGGCAGCAAAAAGGTTCCCCACTCCTGCATTAAAAGGTTAATGTACTTCATATTATAAGTAAATTATTTAATTCCTACTCATTTATCTGCATACTGTCTTCAACAGACAAAAAGAAAAAGAATAGCATATGATTCTAAGAACTACATAATAATGTTTTATGAAAATGTTTAGATGCTTTTCACGTTTGAGCTCTTTATTGTGTATACTGTATATCTGTACATTAGAAAGTGCTACTCACATGCAGCATGTATTTACGTGTCCATAGACTTCATTTGCCAATAGACTTCATTACAATACAATGCATATGGAAAGTCTTCAGACCCTCTCAATTTTGTTACATTTTGCTATGTTGCACCCTTGTACTAAAATTAAAAAAATCAAGTTTTTCCCCATCATTCTTCACTTAATACCCCATAATGAGAAAGTGAAAACAGAATGATCAAATCTTTACTAATTTATTGAAAAGGAAAATCTAAAATGTTGGATTGACATACGTATACCGACCTTTTACTCAGCACTTAGTTGAAGCTACTTTGGCAGCAGTTACAGCCTCCAGTCTTCTTGGATATGATGCTACACAGTTTGCACACCTGGATTTGCTGATCTTCTGCCATTGTTCTCTGCAGATCCTCTCTAGCTCTGTCAGGTTGGATGAGGAACATCACTGGACAGCCATTTTCAGGTCTCTCCAGAGATATCCAATTGAGCTTAAGTCAGGGGCTCTGGCTGGGCCACTCAAGGACATTCAAAGAGTTGTCCCTAAACCAATCCTATGTTGTTGTGGCTGTGTGCTTTGGGTCATTGTCTTGCTGGAAGGTGAAACTTTGGTCCAGTCTGAGGTCCACAGCACTCAGGATCAGTGCTTTGTACTTTGCTTCATTCAGCTTTCCTTCAACCCTGTGCAGTCTCTAAGCCCCAGCTTCTGAAAAATACCCCCAGCAGCATGTTGCTGCCACCACCATACTTCACTGTAGGGATGGTATTGGGCAGGTGATGAGAAGTACCTGTTTTTTCCCAAACAGGACGCTTATAACTGAGGCCAAAAAGTTCAATCTTGGTTTAATATTGTTTCTTAGTCTTGGAATCATTCAAGTACTTTTTTGTATACTCTAGGCTGATTTCCATGTGTCTTTTACTAAGTAGAGGGTTCTTTCTAGCCACTCTGCCATAAAGCCCAGATTGGTGCAGTGCTGCAGTGATAGTTGACCTTCTGGAAGTTTATCCCATCTGCATACAGGATCTTTTGAGCACAGCCAAAGTGACATTTGGGTCCTTGGTCACCAATCTTACCAAGACCCTTCTCCCCCAATTACTTAGTTTGGTGGGGCGGCCAGCTCTAGGAAGAGTCCTGGTTGTTCCAAACTTCTTTCATTTAAGAATAATGAAGGCCAGTGTGCTCTTGGGAACTTTCAGTGCAGCAGAAGTTTTATTGGACTCTTCCCCAAATGGTGACTGGGATCTTGGGAGAGAACTTACCCATGCCTATACAGCAGCTTACAGCCCAGACAACACTTTAAAGCTCCATTGTTTTCAATGGGAGAGCTCTAAGGCATGCATAGCAGCTTTGAAGCTTGCCTTTACTGTCAGTCACATTGGTGGTTGCCTCCTACAGAACATCCAGCAAGTAGTGTGCTCCAGCAGTGGAGAAAGGGGAGATGGGACAACTCCTTTAGAGAAGTTCTCCGGGAATTAAGAAAATAAAATGCTTAAATATCACTTTATAATAAATATATTCCGAAATACCTTTTATTAGTTATAATGGCTCATGTTGTCTAGGGAGCAATCATTAGGAGAAATAAAATGGCCGCCGTCCTATCAGTGCACACAAAACCTGTCCTAATCACACAGCAGGACAGGTTACTTCACAAAAGTTAAAGAGCTGTCTCATCCTCCTCTATCCTGAATGCAGTTTAATATGATCTTCAGCTGAATCTCTGTAAGAATGGAGGTCATGAGGAGACATGAAGTACAGAGGAGAGGGTGTGGATAATGAGCAGCAGCTGTTATATGCAGTCTCCATTACCACAGTCAGTCCTCTCTGTACTCATGTCTCCTCATGAAGTCCATTCCTACAGGGATTCAGCTGAAGATCTTATCATCTGTATTCATGAGCCATTATAACTAATGAAACGAATTTGGGAATATATTTATAATAAAGTAATATTTAAGTATTTTCATTTTCTTAATTCCCGGAGAACCCCTTTAATGAACAAATTAGCTGACTACTTTCTTTGTTAACCATGCGCTATACTTTTAACAGTAGGAATCAGTGGCAGAAAGTTGCATATGTCTGGAATACACAGGCTCAATATACGGGTTCTCCGGACTTTTAATATTGAGGATCTATCATCGGGATAGGTCATCAATATCAGATTGGTGGGGGTCTGACACCAGGCACTCCCGCTGATTAGCTGTATGAAGGGAAGGCTCGCACAGTGTGCACGTGCCGTCTCTTCCTGCTCACTGTTGCTATGTTTATGGCAAAGCATCACCGAGCAGGAAGAGAGAAGGGAGACAGCATGTGCTGATTGGCGGGAGTGCTGGCGGGGGTGATGGACACCCATCGATCTGATATTGATGACCTATCCCCAGGATAGGTCATCAATATGAAAAGCCCAGAGAACCACTTTAAACCATGAATACTGACTTATTGTAGAGGACACTTAGTGATGAAGTAAATATAATGGCTATTAGTCAAAACTTAAAACTATTACTGACCCAGAAATGAGAAAGAACGTTAACTTCAAATGTTTTTTCAATTTGATGATCTTGTAGTTCCAGAAATTCTACTCCGAACACTACTCCTGCATTATTTATCAGAATATCCACATCTCCAATGGTTGTCTTCACCTTCATAATATCAGAGGAACAGGTTATTAGTTATGAAGACATAATAAAAGTATTTGGATGTATTAAAAGGGTTGGCCCATCTCAGACATTGGTGGAATATTGCTAGGATAGTGCTGGCCCCACCTCTGGTACCCACTCCTATTTCCAGAACTAGTCATCCAAAGTGAAGGACACCACACCCCGCATACACGAGTGCTGTCCATTCACTGCTACGGGAGTTCTGGAAATTGACAAGTGAGTACACTAGGCTATTTTCAGAAGTCCCATAGCAGTGAATGGAGAGTGCCTGCGAATGCACAGCTAGTGCTCGGCTATTTTCACAACTCCCATAGCAGTGAACGGAGGGTGGCCGTGCTTGTGCATTGCACTTTCCTTCACTTTGAGGCACCCTTTCAGGAGATAGGTGCGGGTCCCAGAGGTGTGACCTGCATCTATGTGGCATTGATGGCATATCCTATCGATATGACATCAAGGTCTGAGATGAGACAACACCTTTAATGATGAATACCAACCGTTTCAGCCGCAGCATAAATTTCATTCTTCTTACTGCAGTCTACAACATAAGTGAAAGCTTTAGCTCCTAGTTTCCTGCATTGTTCTGCCGTTTCTTCTACTCCATCCTGCAGAAAAACGTTTTAATATGCATTATATGGGTGGAATCATTATTTATACTGATATTTTCAAAATTAATAAAATGTACTTACTTAGTCCATTACAGATATCAGTGTACTTTCTACATTCTGTGACTTCATATGGTAGTTCCCAAGCTGATCTGTATGCTGTATATCCCTAACACCACAAAACATAAACCGTCCATATTTTACTGGGAGCTACAGGCAAAGTTGCTAAAATGATGCCCTTTGTCTGACATCACACTACAGCTATTGGCAGATGCAGCAAATCACAAACTTCCTGCACTGCTCTTCCCCTGTGTACAGTCATGGCCAAAAGTTTTGAGAATGACACAAATATTATATTTTCACATGATCTGCTGCCCTCTGGTTTTTATGTGTGTTTGTCAGATGTTTTTATCACATACAGAAATATAATTGCAATCATATTATGAGTAACAAAAGCTTATATTGACAGTTAGAATGAGTTAATGCAGCAAGTCAATATTTGCAGTGTTGACCCTTCTTCTTCAGGACCTCTGCAATTCTCCCTGGCATGCTCTCAATCAACTTCTGGAACAAATCCTGACTGATAGCAGTCCATTCTTGCACAATCAATGCTTGCATTTTGTCAGAATTTGTAGGTTTTTGTTTGTCTACCCGTCTCTTGATGATTGACCACAAGTTCTCAATGGGATTAAGATCTGGGGAGTTTCCAGGCCATGGACCCAAAATCTCTATGTTTTGTTCCATGAGCCATTTAGTTATCACCTTTGCTTTATGGCAAGGTGCTCCATCATGCTGGAAAAGGCATTGTTGAACGCCAAACTGCTCTTGGACGGTTGGGAAAAGTTGCTCTCGGAGGACATTCTGGTACCATTCTTTATTCATGGCTGTGTTTTTAGGCAAGACTGTGAGAGAGCCGATTCCCTTGGCTAAGAAGCAACCCCACACATGAATGGTTTCAGGATGCTTTACAGCTGGCATGAGACAAGACTGGTGGTAGCGCTCACCTCGTCTTCTCCGAATAAGCTGTTTTCCAGATGTCCCAAACAATCGAAAAGGGGATTCATCAGAGAAAATGACTTTACCCCAGTCCTCAGCAGTCCACTCCCTGTACCTTTTGCAGAATATCAGTCTGTCCCTGATGTTTTTTCTGAAGAGAAGTGGCTTCTTTGCTGCCCTCCTTGAGACCAGGCCTTGCTCCAAGAGTCTCCGCCTCAAAGTGCGTGCAGATGCACTCACACCTGCCTGCTGCCATTCCTGAGCAAGCTCTGCACTGCTGGTAGCCCGATCCCGCAGCTGAAACACTTTTAAGAGACGGTCCTGGCGCTTGCTGGTCTTTCTTGGGCGCCCTGGAGCCTTTTTGGCAACAATGGAACCTCTCTCCTTGAAGTTCTTGATGATGCGATAGATTGTTGACTGAGGTGCAATTTTTCTAGCTGCGATACTCTTCCCTGTTAGGCCATTTTTGTGCAGTGCAATGATGACTGCACGTGTTTCTTTAGAGATAACCATGGTTAACAGAAGAGAAACAATGATGCCAAGCACCAGCCTCCTTTTAAAGTGTCCAGTGGTGTCATTCTTACTTAATTATGACAGATTGATCTCCAGCCCTGTCCTCATCAACACCCACACCTGTGTTAATGGAGCAATCACTGAAACAATGTTAGCTGGTCCTTTTAAGGCAGGGCTGCAATGATGTTGAAATGTGTTTTGGTGGATAAAGTTCATTTTCTAGGCAAATATTGACTTTGCAAGTAATTGCTGTTAAGCTGATCACTCTTTATAACATTCTGGAGTATATGCAAATTGCCATTATAAAAACTGAAGCAGTAGACTTTGTAAAAATTAATATTTGTATCATTCTCAAAACTTTTGGCCATGACTGTACACAATACTAGTAGTAATCAAACTTCTCTCCGCTCCTTTTTAGTGAAAGGGGTATTGTTTTGATAACTTTTGCGCAGCTCACTGACATGCATCCATTTAGTTCTTTTCTAAAGGACCTAATGTGTTCAGAGCAGCTTGGAAACTACAGTAGTATGAGAAACCAGAGTGAAGTAATTAAAGGGGAGTACCAGTTTGCATCAACATGCTTTAAAATAATTATTTAAGAAAGTAGCTGTAATTTTGTAAAGTATTTCTTTTACCTTTATTAATCCTATCTTCCATTCTGGGATGTGGCTGTTGCAGTATTCAGGAGAAAATGGGTAAGAAATTGAGGGATTCTTTTTCTCCTGTTTCCCCTTGTGAAAATTAAAAATTTAGGAATCTAGCAACAGTGTATTGGAAAACGGGTCTCTTCAAATGTGACCGTGCTCCCAAAAACCATTTTAGCAAAATCTGCCCTCCAAACGTCATATGGCACTCCCTCACTTCTGAACCCTAAAATGTGCCCATAGAACAGTTTAGGACTATATATGTTTCTGTAAACTGCAGAATGAGGGTAATAAATATTGTGGATTGTTTTGCTGTTATCCCTTGCACTGTTACAGGAACAAATGGATTAAAATGGAAATTCTGCAAAAATAATACATTTTGTTAATTTAACCTTTTGCTTTAAATGCCAGTTACACCTTTGGAGGCAATTTTTGTTTATGATTGCATTTTACTCATTTTTGGCTAAAAATGTTATTTTTAATTGACCTTTATTAAAAAACTAGCTGAAGGACCCGGCCTTGCCCTGGTATATTTAATCTATTTCATTTAATGTTTGTGTGTGTTGTTAAAAGATATCGAGAGTGACCTCCACAGAAGCCCCCCCCTTAACAGAAACATCCACAGCGCCCTCCCCTTTAACTGTGACCTCCACAGCAGCTAGGGTGGCCACTGTCTTCAGCCCAGAAAGCCGGACCTCACTGGTCATTCCCCCAAACGTGAAGCAGCGCCCCCGATCCCCATGAAGCCACACCAGTAAACATAAGGCCACGCCCCCTGACTATGTGACGACATGGAGGAGAAGCTGTCTGAGCGTGAGCTACTGAAAGGGTGGACATCCCTACGTCCGTCCAGGCACTGTGCCGGACGGAGGACAGGGAACCAGAAAACCGGACTGTCCAGCCTAAAGCCTGACATCTGGCCACCCTAACATCAGCCTGCCCCTAGGGTGGCCAGAGGTCCGGTTTTAGGCTGGACAGTCTGGCTTTCAGACTCCCTGTCCACAGTCCGGTGCAGGGCCTGGACAGAAAGAGTGATGTCCACCCTTTCAGTAGCTCATGCTCAGACAGCTTCTCCTCCGTGTCTTCGTGGAACCAGGGGGCGTGGCCTTGTGTTTAGGGGTGTGGTTTCATGGGGACCGGTGGCACGGCCTCACTTTGGGGGGAAGCTGGACAGTCTGGCTTTTAGACTCCCTGTGCTCTGTCATGCGCAGGGCCTGGATGGACACACAGATGTTCTTTTGAACAGCTCACTCTCAGACAGCGGCACTGTGCAGTCTGAGCATGAGCTACCGGGAGAAAGTCACCATCCCTCCCCTGCAGCTGACAGAAGTTGATTTTTACCTTAATTTTTTCAATCCCTGTCGGATGTGGAGTGAAAGGGGCGTGGCGTGTCCTGAGTCGGGGGCGTGACTTAGTGGGACCTGGGAGTGGGGCTTTTAAGTCCTTCTTTTGAGGGTGGCCTGAATTAAAGGTCGATGCCATAGTAATTTAGGAGGAAACACAGTGGGTAGCATTTGAAGAAAACATCTTTTATTACTACTGAACGGTAAATATGTGAAATTTACATTATATGAGGTAATGATTGATGATGAGTTAGTTTAAACATAAGTTATATTTATGGTAACCGGAATACTCCTTTAACAGTGTCATCCACAGCACTCTGCCCCTTTAAAGCAGACCTACAGCAGTGAACTGGCTAGGTTGTTATGGAAACCTGGTGTGTGTGGAGACTAATTGCCTGTAAGCTTCTATTGGCTGATAAGGGTCATGTGACCAGGCTTCTATTGGCTAATGCATTTTTAAAAAAATATCTCAGGAATGGTACATCCTGAAGAGATGAGATCCATTCTAAAACCTTCCCGGACACCTGATGTACCTGTGTGCCAAATTTTGTGATTGTAGCTGCAACAGTGCGGATTCCTTTAGCGGACACACACACACACATACAGTACAGACCAAAAGTTTGGACACACCTTCTCATTCAAAGAGTTTTCTGTATTTTCATGACTATGAAAATTGTAGATTCACACTGAAGGCATCAAAACTATGAATTAACACATGTGGAATTATATACTTAAAGGGATTCTGTCACCGGGATTTGGCCTATAAAGGTAATCACACTATCGGATTCTGCTCAGTGTGTTGAATGCAAAAACGTTATTCTTATTCTTCCTAGGGATGAATTTCACGTTAAAAAACCTTTTTTTAGGTTATGCAAATTACTTACATAAGGAGCCCAAGGGGATGTGCCCAGCGCCGTTGGAGCCCGGCCACGCCGCTACTGTTGGAGCCCAGGACCGCCCACCTCATTATTATTCACTGCACAGCTTCATGCAGACTTGCTCCGTCACCATCGTAATCCGGCACAGGCGCAGTACCTAAAGCGGTGTGCGCCCATGCGGTCTACTGCGCCTGCGCGGGATTACGATGGTGATGATGTCTCTGTGCGACATTTGTCTGGGTTGCAATTAAGCAGACCAAGTCTGCCTAATCTAATAGTTTCAGTGTAGTTGCTCCATACTGCACGGTACGTAATAAAATATGTAATTTTGCTCTAACTTATCCACTTATATACAAAGCACAATCCGTATTTTTTGTCCAGGTGACACATTCTGTACGTCACGTAATTAAAAAAGGTCTTTTGCTCTCACTGACACAGCTACATTACAAAAATCTCTGTGCGACATTTGTCTGGGTTGCAATTAAGCAGACCAAGTCTGCCTAATCTAATAGTTTCAGTGTAATTGCTCCATACTGCACGGTACGTAATAACATACGTAATTTTGCTCTAACTTATCCACCTATATATTAACTTGTTCAGATTGAACAAGTTTGTGGGTTTCAGTACAGCAGGCCCATTTTTTTTTTGTACATATAATACACTTATATACAGAAAATGTTGAACCCCAGGGCTAAGGGTCGAGGACGTGGGCGTGGGCATTCAATTACTGCAGGGGGCAGAGGCCGTGGTCCTGGGCAGGGTGAGACAGTACCTGCTGATGAGGGAGCAGGGGAACGCCGCAGAGCTACACTCCCTAGCTTCATGTCTCAACTTACAGGGACACGTGGTAGAGGACTGTTGAAACCACAACAGTGCGGAACAGGTGATGTCGTGGATTGCGGACAATGCTTCAAGTAATTTGTCCACAGGGGTCTGTATTGGGTCCTATTCTCTTCAATATATTTATTAATGATCTTGTAGAAAGCTTGCACAGTAAAATATCAATTTTTGCAGATGACACTAAACTGTGTAAAGTAATTAACACAGAAGAGGACAGTGCACTGCTACAGCAGGATCTGGATAGACTGGAGGCTTGGGCAGAAAAGTGGCAGATGAGGTTTAACACTGACAAATGTAAGGTTATGCATATGGGAAGGAATAATGCAAGTCACCAGTACATACTAAATGGTAAAGCATTGGGTAACTCTGACATGGAAAAGGACCTAGGAATTTTAGTGAACAGCAAACTAAGCTGCAGAAACCAGTGTCAGACAGCTGCTGCCAAGGATAATAAGATAATGGGTTGCATCAAAAGAGGCATAGATGCCTGTGATGAGAACATAGTCCTGTTACTTTACAAATCACTAGTCCGACCACATATGGAGTACTGTGTACAGTTCTGGGCTCCTGTGAACAAGGCAGACATAGCAGAGCTGGAGAGGGTTCAGAGGAGGGCAACTAAAGTAATAACTGGAATGGGTGGACTACAGTACCCAGAAAGATTATCAAAATTAGGCTTATTCACTTTAGAAAAAAGACGACTGAGGGGAGATCTAATAACTATGTATAAATATATCAGAGGTCAGTACAGAGATCTCTCCCATCATCTATTTATCCCGAGGACTGTGACTGTGACGAGGGGACATCCTCTGCGTCTGGAGGAAAGAAGGTTTGTACATAAACATACAAGAGGATTCTTTACGGTAAGAGCAGTGAGACTATGGAACTCTCTGCCTGAGGAGGTGGTGATGGTAAGTTCACTAAGAGAGTTCAAGAAGGGCCTGGATGTATTTCTGGAGGGTAATAATATTACAGGTTATAGTTACTAGAGAGGGGTCGTTGATCCAGGGAGTTATTCTGATTGCCTGACTGGAGTTGGGAAGGAATTTTTCCCCCTAAAGTGAGGAAAATTGGCTTCTACCTCACAGGTTTGTTTTTTTTTTTTTTGCCTTCCCCTGGATCAACTTGTAGGAAAACAGGCTGAACTGGATGGACAGATGTCTTTTTTCGGCCTTACAAACTATGTTACTATGTTACTATGTTAGTCAGTCTTCCACGCAGTCCACCCACGTTACCCAAGGGAGCACTCCTCTGGCTCCTCCACCTCAACCTCCTTCCCCCTAGTCTGCCCCCTCCCAGGAAAATTTGGAATGCGATCCGGCATACTCTGAGGAACTGTTTTCTGGACCCTTCCCAGAGTCACAAACCACTTCTCAGGTTGCTGCTGACCTCGTTCCCGAAGCCCAAGTTTTCCAACTGTCGCAGTCTGTGGGTGATGATGATGACATTGTTGACTTAGTGGAAGAAGTGTGTAAAGAAGTGTCGGACGATGAGGAGACACGGTTGTCAGACAGTGGTGAAGTTGTTGTCAGGGCAGGAAGTCCGAGGGGGGAGCAGACTGAGGAATCGGAGGATGACGAGGTGACTGACCCAAGCTGGGTTGATAAGCCGAGTGAAGACAGTGCTTCTGAGGCGGAGGCGATTGCTGCACCAGAACAGGTTGTAAGAGGCAGTGGTGTGGCCAGAGGGAGAAGCAGGGCCAGAGCTGGTGCATCAGCAGCAACTGTTTCACGTAGTGAAGCTCCCGTGGCGAGGCCTAGATGTTCGCAAGTCTGGAGGTTCTTTAAAGAAAGTGAGGATGACCGACGGACTGTGGTGTGCAACCTGTGCCACACAAGGATCAGCAGGGGTGCCACCACTACTAGCCTAACCACCACCAGCATGCGCAGGCATATGAGTGCTAAACACCCCACTCAATGGAACCAAGGCCGTTCACCTCCTGCAGGTCCCACCACTGCTCCTTCCCCTGTGTCACTCGCTGCCTCTGCTAGTCAACCCCCTGCCCAGGACCCCAGCACGAGCGCCTCCCGCCGGAAAACCACACCTTCGCCTCCACGATCCTCCACAGCGTCCACCAAGGTGTCCCTGCGCAGCATTCAGCTGTCTTTACAGCAGACGCTGGAGCGCAAGAGGAAATACAGTTCCACCCACATGCCCAAGCCCTCAACGTCCACATCTCCAAATTGCTGAGCCTGGAGATGCTGCCCTATAGGCTGGTAGAGACCGAGGCCTTTCGCCATCTCATGGCGGTGGCTGCCCCTCGGTATTCGGTCCCCAACCGCCACTATTTTTCCCGATGTGCCGTCCCATCCGTACACCAGCACGTGTCACAGAACATCATCCGTGCCCTGACCAACGCTGTTTCTGAGAAGGTCCACCTAACCACGGACACGTGGACAAGTGCTGCCGGGCAGGGACACTATATATCACTGACGGCACATTGGGTTAACTTGGTGGAGGCTGGGACCGAGTCTGACCCTTGGGCCGCTCATGTACTGCCCACACCGAGGATTGAGGGGCCTACCTCGGTCACGGTCTCTCAGACGTACTATGCCTCCTACTCCGACCCCTCCTCCTCCGAATTACCATCCGTGGGCACGGCGCCTTCAGTCGGTAGCAGGCAGTGCTCAAACTGCTGAGCTTAGGTGACAAAAGGCACACCGCCAAAGAGCTGTTACAGGGCATCATGGCGCAGACCGATCTGTGGCTGGCACCGCTGAACCTCAAACCAGGCATGGTTGTGTGTGACAATGGGCGTAATCTGGTGGCGGCTCTGCAACTCGGCAGACTGACACATGTGCCATGCCTGGCCCACGTGTTCAATCTTATAGTTCATCGGTTCCTCAAGACATACCCCAATCTGTCTGATTTGCTCACCAAGGTGCGCCGCATCTGTGCGCATTTCCGCAAGTCGACCACAGATGCTGCCACTCTCAGGGCAGCACAGCGCCTCCTACAACTGCCCGCTCACCAACTGTTGTGCGACGTGCCCACAAGATGGAATTCGACATTAAACATGTTATCCAGAGTTTACCAGCAGCGCCGAGCGATTGTAGACTGCCAGATGTCAACTTCCACCAGAACTGGTAGTCAGGTCACTCAGATTCCTCAAGTCTACAATGAGGAGTGGATGTGGATGTCTGATATCTGCCAGGTGTTGAGCAACTTTGAGGAGTCAACACAGATGGTCAGCGGCGATGCCGCCATTATCAGCCTCACCATCCCGCTGCTTTGCCTGTTGAAAAACTCACTGCTCAGCATGAAGTCGGATGCTTTGCGCTTGTCACAAGAGACGGTGGAGGAAGATACGTCCCTTGATAGCCAGAGCACCCTCCGGTCTGTATCGGAGGAGGGGGATGAGGATGAGGAGGAGAATGACGGCGAGACAGAAGAGGGTACCAGTGCTCAGTCATTCTTAACTCTTGAGCGTGTATGGGCTGAAGAGGAGGAAACTGGCTCACATGAGGACCGCCCCAGGAAAGGAAGACCAAGAGTCACCTCTGCTGTGGAGGATAAGTTCATCCGAGTCACCAGCCTCAGAAATCGCAGGTTAACAGCAGCTCAGATTAGAGACCAGGTCAATGCCACACAGAGTTCGAGCAGCAGACACATCTCTACAACAACTGTTAAGAGGAGACTGTGTGCAGCAGGCCTTCATGGTAAAATAGCTGCTAGGAAACCACTGCAACAAGCAGAAGAGACTTGTTTGGGCTAAAGAACACAAGGAATGGACATTAGACCAGTGGAAATCTGTGCTTTGGTCTGATGAGTCCAAATTTGAGATCTTTGGTTCCAACCACTGTGTCTTTGTGCGACGCAGAAAAGGTGAACGGATGGACTCTACATGCCTGGTTCCTACCGTAAAGCATGGAGGAGGAGGTGTGATGGTGTGGGGGTGCTTTGCTGGTGACACTGTTGGGGATTTATTCAAAATTGAAGGCATACTGAACCAGCATGGCTACCAGAGCATCTTGCAGCGGCATGCTATTCCATCCGATTTGCGTTTAGTTGGACCATCATTTATTTATCAACAGGACAATGACCCCAAACACACCTCCAGGCTGTGTAAGGGCTATTTGACCAAGAAGGAGAGTGATGGGGTGCTACGCCAGATGACCTGGCCTCCAGAGTCACCAGACCTGAACCCAATCGAGATGGTTCGGGGTGAGCTGGACCGCAGAGTGAAGGCAAAAGGGCCAACAAGTGCTAAGCATCTCTGGGAACTCCTTCAAGACTGTTGGAATACCATTTCAGGTGTCCTCTTGAAGCTCATCATGAGTGTGCAAAGCAGTAATCAAAGCAAAAGGTGGCTACTTTGAAGAACCTAGAATATAAGATATATTTTCAGTTGTTTCACACTTTTTTGTTAAGTATATAATTCCACATGTGTTAATTCATAGTTTTGATGCCTTCAGTGTGAATCTACAATTTTCATAGTCATGAAAATACAGAAAACTCTTTGAATGAGAAGGTGTGTCCAAACTTTTGGTCTGTACTGTACATACACTCAGCTTTATATATTAGATATTGATCCATTCTGTCACAGTCAGCTAGTAGAACATGACAAGTGCTCTGTGCAGAAAAAGGATTCCATATTGTTAATAAAGAGTGATTGAAAAATTATTTTTAGCTCAAAATAAGTACAATGCAATAATTTAAAAAATGGCCTCAAAGGTGTACATAGCCTTTAATTCCTTTGGATCATCTATAGGGTTAAAAAAAAGTTTCTAAAATCTGTTTTGAATAATTTTAAGGAGTTTCTAAAATGGGGTCATTTATGAGTGGCTTCTTTTATGCAAACCCATCAAAGCAGGGCTGTATTTAGAGTTTATGCTGCCCTAGGCACTTTAGTTCCCCCTCCCCCACTGATAGCCATACAATTTGAATAGCTGACAGCTAAATGCTCCCTAGGCCGTCAGCTCACCCCTGCAGCTCAGGAGGTGTGTCTTTTCTGCTGGAGCTCTCGCCCTATCACAGCTTAGAAGGCAGTTGAAGGATGAAAGTGAGCATGTGCGGCCACATGCTCACTTTCTCCATAGTGCTGATGACTTTAAGGAAGAGTTTCTCCTGTGCTGGCTGCTTTCTTGTCAAGATAGACAGCAGCCAACTATACTGAATGATGAACTGAGTAGGAGGAGGCATTGAGTTATCAGGCTCAGCATTTCTCCTGAAAAATGGTTATTGTCACACTAGATATATATATATATATACTATTTGAAATGCTCATTTATATCACGTGTAAGTTGTATAATTTGCTATATTTGTGTTATATGTATATTTGTTAAAGGTAGTGTTTGTTGTTACGTAGTCGTATCTTTCTGTCCTCTTTCAAACATTCTGCTATAACCCCACTACTACAAAAAAAAATCTCTTGACCTGACTTGTGCTGCTAACTACCGACCTGATTCTAACATACTCTTCATCTCTAAACTCCTTGGACGTCTTGTCTACTCTCGGTTAACAAGCTATCTCTCTGCAAACTGTCTTCTTGGCACCCTTAGGCCCCTTGCAGATGAGTGTGTGACACGCACGTCTTCCGCATCGCAGCCCCTGGCCTGAACTCCCGGCACTGACGAGGTCACATAGCATTATACTGATGTATGATGCTATGTAACCCTTACAGTTCTGGAATGTATTGGATAACACTAACAGCATAATGTTAGTGTTATCCAACACATTCCAGAACTGTAAGGGTTACATAGCATCATAAATCAGTATAATGCTATGTGACCCCGTCAGTGCCGGGAGTTCAGACCAGGGGCTGCGATGCGGAAGATGTGCATGTCACACGCTCATCTGCAAGGGGCCTTACAATCTGCCTTTTGCCCTCTCTACTCTACAGAAACTTCCCTTACTAAATTGTCTAATGATCTCCTGAGAGCAAAAAGGAATGGCGATTATTCTTTACTGATTCTTCTGTATCTCTCTGCAGCGTTTGATACCGTATACCATAAACTCCTCCTCACCATGCTCCAATCAATTGGTCTTAAGGTCACTGCTCTCTCCTGGTTCTTTTCCTATATCTCTGGTCGCGCCTTTAGTGTATAATTCGTTGACTCTACTTCTTCTTCTCTTCCTCTTGATGTTAACGTTCCTCAGGGTTCAGTACTGGGTCCACTACTCTTCTCCCTCTACACATCCCCCATCGGACAGACTATCAATAGATTTGGCTTTCAGTATCATCTCTATGCTGATGACACCCAATTACATACCTCCCAACTTTTGAAAATTGCAAAGAGGGACAATGTGTGCAGTGCTCATCACAGCAGTTTTTTTCACACTAGGCCACACCTCTAAATCCGCAAAAAGCATAATTACTAGAGCCCCTGTGGCAATTTTTTTCTTGCGCTTCAATGTCCATATAAATATTAGCACATAAATCATCAGATTATAGATATTTTAAGGTCCAAATTGCACCAAATAATGAAGTTCTGGTCTAATATACAGGTAGAAACAAAATAGACACTTTAGTAAGAAGTAGGGATGAGCGAACCGAACCGTAACGAACCAGATTCATTACGAACTTTCCCAAAAGTTCGGTTCGTCACCGAACCGAATTTTGAGAAAGTTCGGAACGAATCTGGTTAAAATAACGGCGATGCAAAATATACGCATATTTATTGAGAATGTACGCTAATGCGTACATATTCAGTTAAGTAGCGTACAATTGAGAACGCTACACTGTATGTTCGTTACTTGAGTAGGAATGTTCGCAGATGCAGTGTATGCGTACGCTAATGCGTACATATTCAGTTAAGTAGCGTACAATTGACAACGCTATACTGTATGTTCGTTACTTGAGTAGGAATGTTCGCAGACGCAGTGTATGAGTACGTTAATGCGTACATATTCAGTTAAGTAGCGTACCTTTGACAACGCTAGACTGTATGTTCGTTACTTGAGTAGGAATGTTCGCAGACGCAGTGTATGAGTATGCTAATGCGTACATATTCAGTTAAGTAGCGTACTTTTGACAACACTACACTGTATGTTCGTTATTTGTGCGGGAATATTCGCATTAGTGTACGCATTAGTGTAAATTCTCAAATATGCGTATATTTTGCGTCGCCATTGTTGAAGTCACTTGGATTTTTTCCACTTTTTTCATTGTAATAGCAACTGCAAGTAAACGAATCTATACCCTATCTGACTCCCATTATTGTAGAAGCAATTATTCAGCCGTTATAGCAAGGTTCATTTTAGGTTCGGTTCGTACGAATCCGAAATTAAAGAAAGTTCGCCGAAGCGAACCGAACCGAACTTTTCTAAAGTTCACTCATCCCTAGTAAGAAGCAATTTAGTCAATTTATTAAGGCACATTTATGCATTAATACTCCAGGTGAAAAAGAGGGACATTTAAGGATAAAAGAGGGACTTGGGTCAAAAAGAGGTACTGTCCCTCCAAAAGAGGGACACTTGGGAGGTATGCAATTATACACTTCATCCCCTTACATAAACCCTGCTTCACTCCAAAACACCAGTAATTGTCTGGCAGCTGTCTCCAACCTCATGTCCCCTCTGTATCTAAAACTGAACCTCTCAAAAACTGAACTTGTATTTCCCCAATCTACTAACCCATCTAAACTTGATATTTAAATTTTGGTCTGCTGCACTATCATAACTCCTGGGCAACATGTCCACTGTCTTGGGGCCATATTTGACTCGGATCTTTCCTTTGTTCCCGATATCCATTCACTTGTCATCTACACCTCAAGAATATCTCCAGAATCTGCCCCTTTCTTACAGTGGAAACGACAAAGACTCTTGTTGTTGCCTTGATTCATTCTTGTCTTCTGCAACTCATGACTAATCGGTCTCCAGGGGTGGACTGGCCATGCACCCTAAAGGGAAATTTTCCTGTGGGCCGATGTCCAGGGGGGCCACCCAAGATCTCCTCATGGCCAGATACATAAAGATCTGATGTTTTCAGCATTAACGTAGGAGCATCAGGCAGTTGTGCACCTGATCAGTGGCCACAGGTTCCCTCCTAACTTCAACTGTTTGTCAGGACAATGATACAGTTTCATACCATGGTGGAGGCAGCAGTATTTTGTGCTGCATCTGGGTATTTGATTATGATGGGGCAGTATTTTGTTCTGCACTGCAGTATTGCTGGCTCCACCTACTACTGTTGTTTCTGCCTACTAGTGTTGCTCCGCCTTTTGTCAATTTGGATCATCCCTGTTGGTCTCCTTCTCACTAAACTCTTCCCCCTTCAGTCTGTCCTAAATACTGCAGCCAGGCACATCTATCTATCCACCCATTATACTGATGCTACTAGCCTGTGCCAGTCACTTCACTGGTTGTCTATCTACCACAGAGTATCTCTCACTCCCATCTTCAATAATTTTCTCGAGCTGCACCTACTATCTGGAATGCTTTGCCCTGGAATATCAGGTCAATTCCCAACTTACCTACTGTACCTTCAAACGTGCCTTAAAAACACATCTTTTCAGGTAGGCTTATCAAGCTTCCTAAAATAACTGTTCCTCGAGTAACCCCTCTCCCACCAACTCCTGAGGCCTGAACTCGATCTAACAGTCCCACACCTGAAGCAGATTGGTCTACTCCACTGCTTTCAGTACAATAATGGCTTGACTACTAGATATCACAATCAACTACCTTACCCCCAATTCTTCATAGATTGTAAGCTCTTGCGAGCTGGGCCCTCACTCCTCGTGTTTCAGTTTGTATATTAGCCAGTGACATTGTGAGGTCTTTTGTTTTGTACATGAACCATCTGAATTTGTAAAGCGCTGTGAAATATGGTGGCGCTATATAAATATTATTTGTAAATTATGCTAACGTGAATATTGTTTGTTATAAAGTATTTATTGTTTTAGTGAGGCTTTAAGTATCTGTAATAATGGGGTTTTTGTTTTGTTTTTCCAGATTATTTGCAACCGGTAATTCATTTGCTGTGCTACATTATGAGTTCCTGCTGGGAGTCTTGGTGATTTCACAGATTGTTTGTCACACATATGAAGTGATTTGGCGGCAACTCCAGGAAGCGGTGATGCCAGAGCCCAAGGCTGAGGATTGGATCCAAATTACTGAGGGCTTTGATCTTCATGCACAGTTTCCAAACCCCTTAGGGGCAGAGGATGGCAAACACATACTTGTTAAGAAGTTGCCTTATTCAGGGCTCCGATACTACAATTATAAGCAATTGTTACAACCAGTGGGTTGGACCCACTGGTCAAACCAGAGAGTGTGTATTCTCTGTGTCAACTAAGGGGTGGCTGGCAACAGCCGTTGGTATGTTGAGTGTGTGTTTGGAATACTTACCAACAAGTGGAGAGTATTACTGTCATCCTTACAGATGGCACCGGACAATGCCATCCTGGTTATTAAAGCATGTGTGATCCTGCACAATTTCGGCAGACTTCATGATGCTCCCTTAGATGCTGACTTAGATGAATCTGGTACATATTCTTAATCTGGACAATGGGATCAGACTCATCATGGACAGGCTGGAACTGCACAACTTGCCGTTTTTTGCCTCTATTGAGTACTGAGCACTTCTTCAGCCCTGAGGGTGCATTACCATGGCAGATGGACGTAGTTCATGGTAGACAATGATGTGATATAGAACCTGGGCACCTTAGTTTTTTTGTCACTTTTTTATATGTAGATAATGCAGGGACTCCCAAGACAAAGAGGACCCTTGACATGGGCTTGCGGGCTGGGGTATATTGTAGGCAAAAATATAAGACCAAATATTTACGTTAACTGTTATGCAGTTAAAATGTGCATGACTATGTTTACAGTAAAGTGTCTTTATTTTTGCGTACATAAACCCTCTAATACTGAAGTAGCAGGTGAAAGCTTGCCTGGGGACACAGAAAGTCTGTCTGTGTGAGTGAGCCAAACGTGAGTAAAGGTTGCTGAAAGTCTTGTTTTGTGAGCTGAGAGGGAGAAGCCCTCCAGCAGGTAGACAGGGACGTCATATGTATAGTAAGTGCCGGACAGGCGAGGTTTTCTTTTGTTGTTTTGTTATTTTATCTGCAACCTTACCATTAAACCTGACTAGAAGTCAGCTTAATTCTTATATCTCGGTGTTTGATTTGAATTGGATGATACAGACGTGTGTCCTTTGACCCCAGCAAAGGCGATCCCGAGTGTAACCCCTCACACTGTGTATTGGACATATCTCAAAACTGTTGAGGAGAATCTGCCCTAGTGTTATCATATATCTGACTGCATGACACTTGAAGACGCTGTCCATGGTTACAGGCAGGGGCAGATTGGCCATAGACCTTACAGGGAAATTCTCAGTGGGCGAATGCCCAGAGGGCCACTTGAGCCCTCCTCACCATCGGCCAGTGAAGGTTTTTGGGGATGTATTCTGTGCTGCTGGCAGTATTTTGTGTTAAACTGTGATATTTGCCTCTGTTTGGGTGGTATAATGTACCAAAATATGGTATTGCTGGGCCTGCTTTCCATCAGTTTGGACCCAACTACAAAACAGGGCCACTTAGTGTATTTTTTCCAGGGCCAACGGGTTCCCAGTCCGCCCTTAGTTACAGGATTTTATGTTCACACATTTGTAAGATGTGACTTTGCCCTACATACACAGCACAAAGCAAATAGTGTATTTAAAGGGAGTCTGTCACCTCATTTTCACCTATATAACTAACAGCACTGCCCCACAGAAGATTGCATACACATCTCAGACATACCTGTGTGCACTGTGTGTCTGTATTCCATGTTTAGAAAAAGCACTTTTAAAGCACCATATCTATTCCGCAATATTGCAGAAGGCCAGCTTTCAATGAAGGTCAGAACCATTTTTCTATCTGCTACCAATCCCAAGATGTGAGCAGCTAAAGCAGCCCGCTCCTCATCAGTCTGGTTTGCTTTGCACTTGCAGCAGAGCTGGACATTTGGGAGCTGTTTTTCTGCAGAATAAAACAGCTTTTCCTGAACATGTAATACAGACACAGTGCACACAGGTATGTCTGAGATGTGTATGCAATCTTCTGTGGGGCAGTGTTGTTATATAGGTGAAAAACAGGCGAAAGACTCCCTTTAAATAAAATATTCAAACCTATGAGTTTTGGTTTTTATATAGTTGCACTTATGGCACCTTTACCATGTCATGTTACCTATAAAAATGTTACTATTACTTGTATGTAATGAAAGATGAGTCATAATGTTTTTTTTCTTGTTTATTAATGAAATTAAAACGTAAATGTGCCTTTACATTTAGCCAATATATAAATTTCAAAATATCAAAAATTTCCCGGGTGAAAAGGCCTGGCGCTTGCCTGGATGAACACCCACATCACCTTGTGGATAGTAGTACATGCTTTGTCCAGGATACTGGTGCTGAAACACATATTCCTGGTCCTGAGAATACAGGGGCTGGGAATATAAACTGAGGCTGGGAATATAAGCTTGAGGCGTGGGTGCTGTGGAGATGCTGGGCCCATGTAAATAACATCACTCCCCTCCCTTCAGCCCCCTCCAACATACAGGTCCATGTAAATAACATCACCCCTCTACCTTTCAGCTCGTCCTACGGTATCTCACAAAAGTGAGTACACCCCTCACATTTTTGTAAATATTTTATTATATGTTTTCATGAAGGTATGACATTTCATACAATGTAAAGTAGCCATTGTACAGCTTATATAACAGTGTAAATTTGGTGTGCCCTCAAAATAACTCAACGCACAGCCAATAAAGTCTAAACTGCTGGCAACAAAAGTGAGTACATTACATATAATCTAACTTAGGGGTGTCCCATGAAAAGATATAATATAGATATATTTACAAAAATATGAGGGGTGTACTCACATTTGTGAGATACTGTACATACATTCCCATGTAAACAGCATCACTCCCTCCCTAGTTCTCTACAACATATAGTCCCATATAAATAACATTTGTCTCTTCCCTTCAGCCCCTATTATATACAGCCCCATGTAAATAACATTATTCTCCTCCCTCCTGTCCCCTCCAACATACAGTTCCATGTATATAACACCACTCCTCTCCTGTGCCTTCTCACATATAGTCCTATGTAAACAACATCATGGCTCTCCCTTCAGCCCCTCCAACATACAGTCACAATCTCCAAAAAAAAGTCTCAATGAAAAGATAAAAAAACAGTGCACCCTCCATATACAACACTGAACTGCAACAACACACTGCTCTCTTCACACCAATATGCACTGCTCTTTCTTCTGTGATCTGGGAGGCCCTGCCCACTAGACCACGAGTCTCTGGCTCATCCTGTGACATCATACCCACCTAGGACAACTCCATTCTAGCCACGGACCACTTGAGTTATGGCACGACAGGTGGGTGGGCAGGCAGGCCGTGGGAACATCAAAATTTAAACCGTATTGCTGACATGGCTTTCTCCATAACCAGGTTAAGGTGGGCATGAGAGGAATGTAAAAAAATAAAGAAGTAAATTGCCTCTTTGGGGGTGCCCCCAAACTAGGTGGTGCACTAGGCACGTGCCCTTGAGTGGCTAATTAGAAATATGGCCCTGCCTCAAAGTTTTTTTTAGAACTGAATTGGTCCTTAATGACTGTTTTATGAGCTATCAGAAAACTATAAATGTTTCCACATTTTCAGTAAATTAATAAATAAAGGAAAAATATATTGACTCAAGAGAACCACTTACATAAAGTACTATGTGTCACTAAAAATCTCAGAATGGCTTGGATAATAAAAGCATTCAAGTTATTGCTACATAAAGTGACTCATGTCACTTGCAAAATTTGGCTGGGTCCTAATAGTGAAAACTGGCTGGGTCCTGAAGGAGTTAACCAGTTCCTGACCGCCCATAGACTATATACGTCTAGGATGTTGGGACATGTCTTTCAAAGGACATTTTAAAACATCCGTGCAGAGATCGCAGCTGCTGGAATCGGGGGAGCCTGCTTTCAGTGACAGCAGGGCTCCCCATAGAGAGCTTTTCTAGACATTTCACACAATCCCACTCAGGAGATGCTTCCCTCTGACTTTAACCCCTTAATGACCGGGCCATTTTGCACCTTCGTGACCAGACTGATTTTTGCTAATCTGACATGTGTCAGTTTATGTGGTAATAACTTTGGAACGCTTTTACTTATCCAGGCCATTCTGAGATTGTTTTCTCGTCACATATTGTGCTTCATGACAGTAGTAAATTTGTGGCAAAATATTTCATTTTTATTTATAAAAAAATAGCAAATTTTAAAAAAATTTGGAAAAATTAGCAAATTTCCAAATTTCAATTTCTCTACTTTCAAAATAAATAGTAATACCTCCAAAAATAGTTATTATTTTACATTCCCCATATGTCTACTTTATGTTGGCATCATTTTATAAATGTCATTTTACTTTTTTAGGACGTTAGAGGGCTTAGAAGTTTAGAAGCCATTTTTCAAATTTTCACCAAATTTTCCAAAACCATTTTTTTTAAGCACCAGTTCAGATGTAAAGTGATTTTGAGTGGCTTACATAATGAAACCCCCCATAAATGACCCCATTTTAGAAACTACACCCCTCAAATTATAAAAAACTGCTGTTACAAACTTTGTTAACCCTTGAGGTGTTCCACAAGAATTAAAGGAAAATGGAGGTGAAATTTCAAAATTTCACTTTTTTTGGTAGATTATTCATGTTAATAATATTTTTCTTGCAACACAGCAAGGGTTAACAGCAAACTAAACCTCACTATATATTGCTCTGATTCTGCAGTTTACAGAAATACCCCATATGTGGTGGTAAACGTTTCTATGGGTTTGTGGCAGTGGTCAGAAGGGAAGGAGCGCCATACGGATTTTGGAGGCAGATTTTGCTAAAATAGTTTGTAGGCACCATTTTGTAATTGAGAGACCCTGACGTACCCCTACAGTGGAAACCCTCAAAAAGTGACCCCATTTTGGAAACTACACCCTTCAACGAATATATTAAGGGGGGTACTGGCCACTTTGACCCCCTAAGCGTTTTATGTAATTTGGAAACACTTGGCTATGAAAATGAAAAGTTGCATTTCTTCCAATAAAATGTTGCTATAGCCCCAATTTTTTTATTTGCATAAGGGGTAACAGGAGAAAAGCACCCCATAATATGTTACCCATTTTCTCCTGAATACGGGCAACACCCCATATGTGGTGGTAAACTGCTGTGGGGGCACATGGCAGGACTCAGAACAGAAGGAGTGCCATATGGATTTTACAACACAGATTTTGATGGATTGGTTTGCGGGAGCCATTGATTTTTATTTTTTTGAGCTATTGTCTTATGTAGGGACTCATTTTTTGCAGGATGAGGTGAGGTTTTCATTGGTACCATTTTGGGGTAAATACGCCTTTTTGATCGCTTGGTATTACTCTTTTTGTGAGTCAAGGTGAAAAAAATAGCTGTTTTGGCATAGTTTTTTTTAGCATTTTTTTTACAGCATTCACCTGAGGGGGAAAGTCATGTGATATTTTTATAGAGCAGGTTGTTACGAACGCGGCGATACCCAATATGTCTAACATTTTTATTATTGTTAAGTTTACACATTAGATGCATTTTAGAACAGAATTAAATCTTGTTTATGTGTTGCCATTTTCAGAGAGCCATATCTTTTTTATTTTTCGGGCGATTGTCTCAGGTAGGGTATCATTTTTGCAGGACAAGATGACGGTTAGATTAGTACCATTTTGTCTTAAATACATCTTTTTGATCGCCTGCTATTACACTTTTTGTGAGGGAAGAGGGAAAAAAATGGCTATTTTGGCATAGTTTTTAAAAAATTTTTTTTACAGCATTCGCCTGGGGGGCCATCTCATGTAATATTTTTATAGAGCAGGTTGTTACGGACATGGCGATACCCAATATGTCTAACATTTTTATTTTTGGAAAGTTTTACACATTAGATGCATTTTTGAACAGAATAAAATCTTTTTTTTGTGTTGCTATTTTCTGAGAGCCATATTTTTTTTATTTTTCGGGCGATTGTCTCAGGTAGGGTATCATTTTTGCAGGACAAGATGATGGTTTGATTGGTACCAATTTGGGTTAAATACACCTTTTTGATCGCCTGCTATTACACTTTTTGTGAGGGAAGAGGGGAAAAAATGGCTATTTTGGCATAGTTTTTTTTTGTTTTTTTTTACAGCATTCGCCTGGGGGGCCATCTCATGTAATATTTTTATAGAGCAGGTTGTTACGGACGTGGCGATACCCAATATGTCTAACATTTTTATTTTTGGAAAGTTTTACACATTAGATGCATTTTTGAACAGAATAAAATCTTTTTTTTTGTGTTGCTATTTTCTGAGAGCCATATTTTTTTTATTTTTCGGGCGATTGTCTCAGGTAGGGTATCATTTTTGCAGGACAAGATGACGGTTTGATTGGTACCAATTTGGGTTAAATACACCTTTTTGATCGCCTGCTATTACACTTTTTGTGAGGGAAAAAAATGGCTATTTTGGCATAGTTTTTTTTAAATTTTTTTTTACAGCATTCGCCTGGGGGGCCATCTCATGTAATATTTTTATAGAGCAGGTTGTTACGGATGTGGCGATACCCAATATGTCTAACATTTTTATTTTTGGAAAGTTTTACACATTAGATGCATTTAACAGAATAAAATCTTTTTTTTGTGTTGCTATTTTCTGAGAGCCATATTTTTTTTATTTTTCAGGCGATTGTCTTAGTTAGGGTCTCATTTTTTGCGGGACAAGATTACGGTTTGATTGGTACCATTTTGGGGTACATACGCTGCTATTACACTTTTTGTAAGGGAAGGTGACCAAAAAATGTCTTTTTTTTTTTTTTTTTTTACTGCGTTCACCTGGCGAGGTGGATGACGTGATATTTTTATAGAGCCGGTCGATACGGACGCGGCGATACCTAATATGTATACCTTTCTTTTTTCACCTTTTTTTTACCATTTTTTTTGAAAATGGCTTATTTTTTTTAACTTTTATTATTATTATTATTTATTTATTTTTACTTTATTTTTTAACTTTTCATTTTCCACTTTATTTAACTTTTGGAGGTCTGATCCCCTTTACAATGCATTACAATACTTTTGTATTGTAATGCATTGGCTGTAAGTGTATTACTCAGTGTAATACACTTACAGCCTGCTTCCTGTGCGATCCAGGGGGCTGGATCGCACAGGAACGCAGGGATAGCAGCCACGATGCCTAAGGAAGGCATCGGGCTGCTATCCAAGCCATCGGGTCCCCGTCACAGCAGCACGGGGATCCGATGGCCCCGCTCGCCATCCTGAATAGCGGCGGACCATGCCGCACGCCTCATGTGCCGCGGTCAGCGCTGACCGCGGCACATGAAGGGTTAATGCGCCGGCATCGGTGTTTTCACCGATGCTGGCACATTCAGCAGGGGTCCGGCTACTGGGCACAGCCGGACCCCCGTCGCTCGTCCGTCCTGGGGCTCCCTGACACCCCTTTTCTGCAGCGCCGGCAGTGGGCGGTCGGCAAGGTGTTAATACCCATTGAATGGGTCCCTCAATCATACCAATGCCTATGCAGAAAGGAAATGTACTCGATATTCTGCTTCAACTCTCTCATACCCTTTGGGCTGAATGAGTCTCTAGAACACAGTAATTATTGATGATGGCCTAAACGTGCAAATTCAATATCATTCTAATATACGTTCAAACATAAATCTAACTTCTAAGGAAGTTTAATTTCTTATTATCATTTTTATTATTTATTCATTTATCAATTGATTATTTATGTATCCACATTGATACAAACATATTGACTTGAGTAGCTACCCACTTGAGAAGCATTTTTAATCAATTAATAATTTGATTGTTTAATTGATTGGTTAATTGAACGATTAAAAAATCAATCAATTGGTTGATGAGATGTTTGGTTATTTAATTGTTTACTTTTTTAATTATTTATATACATACATACACTGTTTATATGTTTTTATGCATTCATATCCTGATAACTGTACTCAAAAGAAGCTATACGTCTTTTAGATATTTGTATGTTTATCTCAACAAACCAACTTTGGTCCCACCAATGTAGTAGTCCACATGTGTTCCATCTGATTTTTTTGATGGACTTTATATACTTCCACCCCTAGGCCCCCACCTTCCCTCTATTTGCCTTTGTTTTATTAATGACACCTTCTGTCCTCATTTTCTATAGCTTCATCAAGGATACCTTTAGGCCCAGCCTGCCTTCATTTTTCCTCTCCTATCCCTCCCACCACTGGATTGTCATCAGCCATTTGAGCGCGCTCAACAGTGGAACGCACGCTCCTACAGCTCCCTCTGATCTGGCGCGTGTGTTCCAAGGTGGAATGCAGGCTCCTCTCAAGACCACTCCTCCTCGGACCTACGACCCTAAGCCCTCCCCTTCGAATACTCCTCCTCCCTCAGTATCTTCCTCAGCCACTCGCTTGCACCTCTCCAGCCACTCCCGTCCCTCCTCTTCCTTATCCACTCCACCCAGCGTGCGTTCCACAGTGGAACGCACACTCCATGTTCCAGCCTTCTCCATCTTTTCACATCCTTTTCCCCCCCGTCTTCCATCCATCAGACCATCCAAATTGTATCATCTACATTCAACCACAATCTATGACTCTTATATTTTAATATGTATTTCATAAAATATGCATTTTATTCACCACCCGAAACCGAAAGTGGCTACACCACCACTTCCAATTTGTAATTTCCAGGCATTGTGCACATGGACAAATTCCATTGGATGTACAACACCCTCTACCCCTATTTATATGTTGGCATGTATAATATGTGATTGTATCTTATGCTCCTGAGGAAGGGGATTTGCTGTTATCCCCGAAACGCGTCGAGCTTTGTAGAATAAAAACTTTTAAAATCTCTCTGGAAGACCCTGTACCATCTTTGGTATACTGAACCTTCACCATAAATTCCAGGCAACCTCGGCGAGGGAACAAGTGTATTGAGCTTATCTTGCACCCCCCTCCCTGGTGAAGTAAGTCACCTGCTCTGCCTATTTTATCTATACTTTTAATTGTTTTTCACCGTATGTAGTGACGTATTCTAAAGTCTCATTACAATCTGTATTTACCTCTATGGCCCCTTACTATCTTACAGCCCTGAAGGTATTGGTGCTCCTTTATACACTATTTTTTCGCTCTCTGGTTCCACATAGAGAAGGCAGGGACTAGTGTTTACAGTCCCTGCCTTTACTATCGCTCTATACACAGTGTTCAGTAATATTGCCGCTTCCTGCTCCGGTCCCAGCAGTCATCTCTCTACAGGGAGTTTGCTTGGTTCTGCAGTGAGGTTGTACAGTGCTGCACAGCCTCTCTGGGGGCTGTATTCTTCAGGTAACTGGGGCTATTATGTCAGCCCCAGTTACAGGAGAAATCGGCAATAAAAAAGGAATGTTAAATGTCCCCCAAAGGTCTTGTATGACCTTATGGGGGCACAAAATGTAAAATAAATTAAATAAAATTGTTTTATAAAATTAAAAAAATAAAAGTTTCAAGCGTAGAAGTCCCTTTCCCCTCATCAAGTCATTTATTATCAAAAAAGAAAAAAAATAGACATATAAGGGTATTGTCACAACCAACAACAAGCTCTATAAAAATATTACGAGGTGCCCTATCAGTTGATCACCATAAAAAACTATGCCAGAATAGCCATTTGATGGTCAATTCACCTCATAATATCAAACGATTAAAAAGTCACAATCCCAAAATGCTAGTACAAATATCACCTCATTTGTAATGACTTGCTCTATGAAATATCAAATGATCTACCCCATCAGGTGATCACCATAAAAATATTTACATCAGAACAGTCATTTTTTGTTCCAAAAACATATCAAGCGTGGAAAAAGTCTTATTTTCCCCAAAATGGTACCAATAAAAACATCAACTCATCTCACAGGTAATGAACCCCCACAAAATATACAGTAACATGGTTCTCATAAACCAATTCATCAAAATATGTGCGGCAAAAGTAAAACGTTGGTCTTTCCCTTCTGAACCCTGAGCGTAACCAAAAAGCAGCATTTAAGGAATGTGGTGTGTCACAAGCTGATGGCACAAGCTGGGCAAAGAATATTGGGCACTGAAATGCCATGTCTGTGGAAAACTTGCAACTGTCATTTTGCAGGTTCCCTGCTCATTAATTTCTGTAAAACACCGTTGGTGCTTGAGTGATCTAGCTTCCAAAATGGAGTCACTTATTGGGGGTTTCCACTTTATGAGCACCTCAGGGTCTCTGCTAATGTGATGTAGTGCCCGAAAACTATTCCAGCAAATTCCACACTCCAAAAGCCAAATGGCGCTCTTTCCCTTCTGAACCCTGCCACCTGCGCTTATAGCAGCTTACTGCCACGTTTATGACATTTCCATAGCCGGTAGAACCCACCTAACAATTTAAGAAGTGTGGTGTTAGTCTCAGACGGAACCAGCTGAACACAGCATATTGGGCACTAAAATGTCATATCTGTGGAAAAACTGCAATTTTCATTTGGCATGGTCCGCTTAATATTCATTTCTAAAAAATACCTGTAGCGGTGTCAAAATGGTCACTCTATCCCTCAATACCTTGGGAGCTCTAAGCTAAATACACATGATCAGAATTGCGTGCTGATTTCCCGTGCGGATTTACGTGCAAAGAATACATACCGTAGGTCTATTGCATTCTCTGAGAATTTCAAATTCTCATGCACACAATGTGGATTTTTTCAGTGCGGATTTTGACCTACGGTGTAGATTCTAAAATCCGCAGCATGTCAATTCATTTTATTTTTCCTGACCAGATTTTCTCCATTCACTTCAATGGGGAGAGTAAAATCCGCATGTAAATCCGCACTAATTGATGCGGATTGACCGCACAGATTTCCCTGCGAACACCTATGGATTTCAGTGTGGATTGTGTGCACATAAATCCTGAACGTGTACATTTACCCCTATAGTTCTCAGCACAAGATGTACAAATCACCACTTTGGGACTCAAATGTGCATGGTGTTCATTTACTTCTGAGCCCTGCTGTACTGTATGTCCAAGCAAAAGATTAGGACCACATGGAGTGTGTTTCTAAAACCAGGAAGTACAGCACAATAATAAGGCTTACTTTTGACACTGGCACATGGGCACTGAAATGCTATATTTGTGGAAAAAAATTGCTATTTTTGCCTTGTACCATCTGCTTTTGCAAAACACCCATGGGGTTAAAATGTTCACCCTACCTCTTTAATAAATATCTTGGGGGCGTCATTTCCAAAATGCTGTCACATATGTCGGGTTCCATTTATTATTTCATCCCAGAGCCTCTACAGTTGTCAGTACAAGATGCATAAATTAGGCATCAAATCCACAATACTCTTTTACTTCTGAGCCCTGTTGTATAACAAGGCAAAATATTAGGGCCACATGTAGGGTTTTTATAAAACCAGGAAACACAGCATAATAATAATAAGAGGGCTGACTTTTCACACTGGCACACGCTGGACACAACATATTGAAATGGCATATCTGTGGAAAAAATCCAATTTTCACTTTGCACCATCTGCTGTGCATTCATTTTTGAAAAACACATATGGAGGTCAAAATGCTCACTTAATTCAGAATGTGCTTCTATCTCAGTGAGCAGGACAAAGAAATGAGAAAAAGAGCAAACAGCAGGTGGCGCTACACAGATAGATATTGTTTGAATAACTGAGTAGTTATAACAATTTTTTAATTACATGCAATTACAAAAGTATTCAGATCCATGTGCTGGTTTGTAGAATATTTTTTGTGGGACAACACCTTTAACCCTTTCTACCCCGGAGGTTTTTTCGGTTTTGCGTTTTCGTTTTGCGCTCCCTGCCTTGATACAGCCATAACTGTTTTATTTTTCTGTTCACAAAGCTGTATGAGGGCTTGTTTTTTGTGGAATAAGTTGTACTTTCCAACACCATTATATTATTGCATATGGTGTAGTGGGAAGCGGGGAAAAAAATCCAAATCATGTGAAATTGCAAAAAAAACGCAATTCCGCCACAATTTTACTGTTTTTTATTTACTGCGTTTGATGTGCATTAAAACTGACCAGTTGCTTTCATTCTACTGGTCAGTACGAATCCGGCGATACCTAATATATATAGTTTTTATTGCGTTTTGATAGTGATAAAAAAATTATAAAGTTGGATATTTTTTTGTTTTTGTTTTTTCATTTCTTGACCCCCTATAATGTTTTGGTATTTATGTGTACGGAGCGGGGCGATATGAACTTTGTATGTGTATTTTTTTAATTTTTTAAATACTTTTATTTTTATTTACGGGGCTGATTTGAAGTTTTAGGTTTTTTTTATTTTTATTAAACTTTTTTTTTTTTTTTACACTTTTTTAGAGTTCCCATAGGGAACTATAACTAGCAATCATTTGATTGCTTATAGACTCCAATGCACTTGCATTGGAGCTTATGATGATTTTAGTGCTTTCCTATGGAGCCCTATTACAGGCAAGGGCTCCATAGGAAAGCCTATGTAGCAGCCTCCTGTCATTTACTATGACAGGGGCTGCTGCAGGCATGCTCCGGCTCCTCCGATCGCCACACGGGGGAGCCGGAGCAACACCTGAAGCTTGCGCAAGGGGTTAAATGTCCGCGATCGGCATTACTGCCGACATTAGCCGCGGGTGTCTGCTAGTGGGAAAAGCAGGTCACCCACGGCCATCACGCACGCTCCGTGCAGGAGCGGGCGCCATCTTTAAAGTCCTGGCGCTGGTCGGGAAGGGGTTAATACCTAAGGGAATAACAAAGTTTCTATAATCAGTTATGAATAATTAGAGGGAATCATTTCTAAAATGGGGTAATTTACTGGTGGTTTCTATTATGTAAGCATGTCAAAGTCACTTCAGAACTAAATACTGTATTTTTCGCTTTATAAGATGCACTTTTTTTCGCCCAAAAGTAGGTGGAATGAGCCGTGCGTCTTATAAAGCGAATACTAGTGAGTGCTTCCATTATTAGTGCTGACTGCATGCAGTCAGGTGACAGTGCAGCGCCGTCCGGAGAAGAAGGAGGAGCGCGACTGCTGCTGAGATGAAGAAGAGCAGGAGAGGTAAGCAGATTTTTTTTATTTTAGTCTGATGGGGGTCTGAAATTCCTGATGGGCTGATCTGAAGTCTGAGGGGGATCTAAAAGGGCTGATCTGAGGTCTGAGGAGGATCTAAAAGGGCTGATCTGAGGCCTGATGTGGGTCTGAAAGTGCTGATGGGGGTCTGAAAGGGCTGATCTGAGGTCTGATAGGGGTCTGAAAGGGCTGATCTGAGGTATAAAGGGTGTCTTAAAGGGCTGTTGGGGGTCTGACATGGAGGGCTGATATGGGGGTGTGATGTGAAAAATATTTTTTTCTTATTTTCCTACTCTAAAATCTGGGGTGCATCTTATAAAGCAAAAAACACTGTAGGTCCTTAAAAAAGTAGGAAATTTTCTTGAAAATCTGAAAAATTGCTTCTAAAATTCTAAACCTTTTAACAATACTAAAAAAATAAAATGACCTTTACAAAATAAGGCCAACATAAAGTAGACATATAGTGAATGTTAATTAATAAATATTTTTTGTTGTTTCACTGTCTTAAAAGCAAAGAAATTGAAATTTATAAAATTGCTAATTTGCCAAATTTTCAGTAAATATTGGATTTTTTTTATAAATAAAAAACATATTGATCCAAATTTCAAAAAAATCCCTGAATCATTGGATATGTAAAAGCATTCCATAGTTATTACAAGTGACACATGTCGGATTTTTTAAAATTATTCTTGCTCAGGAAAGCGAAAAAATTACTTATTTTGAAAATGGCTAAAAGAGTTTACGTGTTTTGGGCTGCTCTAAGCCTTACTCATAGCATAATCCAGGGATGCTCAATCTGCGGCCCTCCAGCTGTTGTAAAGCTACAACTCCCATCATCCCCTGCTGTAGGCTGATAGGTGTAGGCTGTCCAGGCATGCTGGGAGTTGTAGTTTTGCAACAGCTGGAGGACCGCAGGTTGAGCATGCCTGGCATAATCATATACACAACAATCAACCAAGAGTGGGATTACTGCCTAAGCTGTTACAGGCCGGCAGTTGCAGGGGGCCAGGGCTATCAGGCCCGGGCCTCACCGGTCAGTACACACACAGTAATGCCCTTTTCACACGAGCGGGAGACTCGCATGTCTCCCGCAACGCATCTACAGGTCTGGACTCCGGCACTGACTGGGATCGCATATAATGCTATGCGATCCCTGTCCGTGCAGAGTCCAGCCCTGTAGATGCGTTGCGGGAGACATGCGAGTCTCCCGCTCGTGTGAAAGGGGCATAACGATTACTCTCTGTATGTGTACTGGCAGACGAGACTGGAGCCGTAGTAGATAAAAGACACAGCAGCTTGACTTGGATGTGAGTCTGGCTGCTGTGTCTGTCATCCATTATAGCCTGGGTCGGCGGAATTAGGCTATATGAGTCCTACTTTTTTATTTTATCAACAATACCGGGTCTTCACTACTGTAAGGGGGCACTAATGGGGCACCACTATTGTAAGGATGGCACAAAGGTTTCATAACGACTGTGTGGGTGCTGTAAGGGTGCATTCTACTGTTTTTGGGCACTAATGGGGAATAACTACTGTGTGGGACATTAACCCCTTGGCGACAATGGGCGTACCGGTACGTCCTGGGCACGAGGTACTTAGTGCAACAGGGCGTACCGGTACGCCCTGCATGTAAACCCCCCCTGCTCAGTGCAGGGGGGGTTACATGCTGTAATGGGTGCTGTTTAAGACACCCAGCCACCCATAGTTAAGGCCTCGGGGGGTGCCGTGCACCCCCCATAAAGACGATCGCTGTGAATGGCTGGTCTATTCAGACCAGCCATTCACAGCAGGCAAGGGGTACTCGGCGGGGATAGCGCTATTCTAGCGAATCCCCGCCGAGTGTCAGTATTTAGGGGGAGGTCAGGGTGTCCCCCCCGCCCCCCTGATTGGCTGTGGGCACATGGGTGGGCAGATGGGCGGCGGGGGGGAGACTTGTAATGTGCGGGCGGCTGCCGCGAGTGCCGCCCGCAATAATTTCTCAGGATGGCCGAGCGGTATTCAAGCAGAGTATCAGCATACAGCTGATACTCTGCTTGAAACTGCTGACATCGGTGCTGGCACCGATGTCAGCAGTTTAACCCCTTCCATGCCGCGGTCCGTAGGGACCGCTGTATGGAAGGGGTTAACAGGGAGGGAGCGCTCCCTCCCTCTCCCATCGGCGCTGCGGTGCGCTGGCAGCGCCGATGGTGTGGGCAGATGAGAGGGAGGAAGCTCCCTCTCCCTTCCATCAGGACGCTGCTCTGCTGTGGCAGCGTCCCGATGGTTACCATGGCAACCAGACGCTTTCGTCTGGCTTGCCATGGAAGCCTGTTCAAGCTCCTGCTAAAGGCAGGAGCTTGAACAGGCTATAAGAAAATACACTGCAGTACACTATACAGTGTACTGCAGTGTATTGTAAAATACCAGACCCACTGGTTCTTGAAGAACCAAGTGGATCTGAGTCAAGAAAGTGAAAAAAAAAAAAAAAGTTAAAAAAAAGTTAAAAAAATTGATTAAAAATAAAAAAACACACAATACATAAACATGTTAGGTATCGCCACATCCGTAATAACCCGCTCTATAAAAATATTACATGAGATGGCCCCCCAGGCGAATGCTGTAAAAAAAAAATAAAAAAAACTATGCCAAAATAGCCATTTTTTTCCCTCTTCCCTCACAAAAAGTGTAATAGCAGGCGATCAAAAAGGCGTATTTACCCCAAAATGGTATCAATTCAACCGTCATCTTGTCCCGCAAAAACTGTACCCTACCTGAGACAATCGCCTGAAAACTGAAAAAAATATGGCTCTCTGAAAATGGCAACACAAAAAAAAATATTTTATTCTGTTCAAAATGCATCTAATGTGTAAAACTTTCCAACAATAAAAAAGTTGGACATATTGGGTATCGCTGCGTCCGTAACAACCTGCTCTATAAAAATATTACATGAGATGGCCCCCCAGGCGAATGCTGTAAAAAAATTTTTTTTAAAAACTATGCCAAAATAGCCATTTTTTCCCCTCTTCCCTCACAAAAAGTGTAATAGCAGGCGATCAAAAAGGCGTAATTACCCCAAAATGGTATCAATTCAACCGTCATCTTGTCCCGCAAAAACTGTACCCTACCTGAGACAATCGCCTGAAAACTGAAAAAAATATGGCTCTCTGAAAATGGCAACACAAAAAAAAATATTTTATTCTGTTCAAAATGCATCTAATGTGTAAAACTTTCCAACATTAAAAAGTTGGACATATTGGGTATCGCTGCGTCCGTAACAACCTGCTCTATAAAAATATTACATGAGATGGCCCCCCAGGCGAATTCTGTAAAAAAAATTTAAAAAAAACTATGCCAAAATAGCCATTTTTTTCCCTCTTCCCTCACAAAAAGTGTAATAGTAGGCGATCAAAAAGGCGTATTTACCCCAAAATGGTACCAATGAAAACCTCACCTCATCCTGCAAAAAATGAGCCCCCACATAAGACAATAACTCAAAAAAATAAAAATCAATGGCTCCCGCAAACCACTCCATCAAAATCTGTGTTGTAAAATCCATATGGCGCTCCTTCTGTTCTGAGTCCTGCCATGTGCCCCCACAGCAGTTTACCACAACATATGGGGTGTTGCCGTATTCAGGAGAAAATGGGTAACAAATTATGGGGGGGCTTTTCTCCTGTTACCCCTTATGCAAATAAAAAAAATTGGGGCTAAAGCAACATTTTATTGGAAGAAAAAAATGTTCATTTTCACAGCCAAGTGTTTCCAAATTCCGTAAAATGCTTAGGGGGTCAAAGTGGTCAGTACCCCCTTAATATATTCTTTGAAGGGTGTAGTTTCCAAAATGGGGTCACTTTATGAGGGTTTCCACTGTAGGGGTACGTCAGGGTCTCTCAATTACAAAATGGTGCCTAAAAACTATTCTAGCAAATTTTGCCTCCAAAATCCGTATGGCGCTCCTTTCCTTCTGACCACTGCCACAAACCCATAGAGACGTTTACCACCACATATGGGGTATTTCTGTAAACTGCAGAATCAGAGGAATGTATATTGAGGTTTAGTTTGCTGTTAACCCTTGCTGTGTTGCAAGAAAAAAATGTTAACATGAATAATCTACGAAAAAAGTGAAATTTTGAAATTTCACCTCCATTTTCCATTAATTCTTGTGGAACACCTCAAGGGTTAACAAAGTTTGTAACAGCAGTTTTTTATAATTTGAGGGGTGTAGTTTCTAAAATGGGGTCATTTATGGTGGGTTTCATTATGTAAGCCCCTCAAAATCACTTTATATCTGCATTGGTGCTAAAAAAAAATGGTTTTGGAAAAATTTGGTGAAAATTTGAAAAATGGCTTCTAAACTTCTAAGCCTCCTAACTTCCTAAAAAAGTAAAATGACGTTTACAAAATGATGCCAACATAAAGTAGACATATGGGGAATGTAAAATAATAACTATTTTTGGAGGTATTACGGTGTATTTTGAAAGTAGAGAAATTGAAATTTGGAAATTTGCAAATTTTTCAGAATTTTTGGTAAATTTGGGATTTTTTCATAAATAAGGGTGAAATATATTGACTCAAATTTATGACTGTTATGAAGTACAATGTGTCACGAGAAAACAATCTCAGAATGGCCTGGATAAGTAAAAGCGTTCCAAAGTTATTACCACATAAAGTGACACATGTCAGAATTCAAAAATTTGGCCCAGACATTAAGGCCAAAATGGGCTCTGTCCTCAAGGGGTTAAGGGGCATGACGAAGACATGTTTACAAGGTGGAGTTACGCCTGTATCCATTGGACATCAAAAGTGTAAGTGTTTACCAGTACTCCAATGTCTTCTTTAGGCCCCTTTCACAAGAACGTATTTTTTGCGGGCTCCGATCCGCATTTTCACATGAAAAATGTGGACCCATTCATTTCTATGGGTCCGCAAAAAATACTGAGAGCATACGGTGTGCTGTCCGCACCCGTATGCCCGTTCCGTAGCCCCGCAAAAAAGATAGAACCTGTCCTATTCTTGTCCGCAAAACGGACAAGGATAGGCATTGTTACAATAGATCCGCAAAAAAAACGGATGCCATACGGACGGCATCCGTTTTTTTTGCAGATCCGCAATTTGCGGACCGCATAACACAACGTTCGCCTAAAACAGATTTATAGCCATGTCATCATTCCTCATATCAGTTTTGTATGATTTTAGGATTTTATGTGACTTTTGTAATTTTATCAACTCCAGGGTTGTTTTTTTGACATGTTTATTGTTGTTAGTGGGTATATCACATACATTGTATTGGATAGTTTATAGTGCAGTCTGGTCTGTACTTTAGGGAACACATCCTGTTCTATACATGTAGGCTCCTAAAAGAAAGGAGAACATAATTTCACCTACAGCCAACTGAGGAAGGAGCCTAGGCTGATACTAAAATGTGCCTAGCATACGCTTGCTTTCACACTGCAAGATACAATTCAATTCGTGCCCACAGCACAAGCCAAACACTGCCTTATCAATAATGATTCCTAAGAAGAGACAAGTTCTGGATAATAGATACAGTCCCCAAGTGGTATTCATTAGTCCATTTTCATAAAAAAAAAAATTTCAAATGGAGAGAATGGGAATTCCTCTACCATTTTACGGGTTTTGTCCCTACGGTGATTCCTTTGGGGTAAAACTGACCTGTGCCCTTCATTCTCTGGGTCAGTACGATTACAACAATACCACATAGGATTTTATGTCTAAACACTGTAAAATTAAATTAAAACTTTGGGGAAAAAAATTTTTCACATCACCATATTCTGACCCCATAACTTTTTTAACGTTACGTGGACTGAACTGTGTATCATTTTTTCCAGGATGATTTGTAGTTTTTATTGATACTGTCGGGGTCGTAACGACAATACCCTTCGTCCACCAGTCACTCCAAATCAGATTATGTGCATGTGGTACCGGAATAAGAAAGAGTCAGACACAATGCTGGTTCAATCTCAGTGCATGCGTGTGCTTCTCCAAGCAACAGTCGCAGCAACTAACTTTATTACCTGGTTTTCAGTATTCTATACTTTACAAGGGAGGGCGTGCTAAAGGGGGGTTAAGCAAATATATGTCTAGTGTCTGGTCTTATCTTGAAGTCATCTTGTTTGTTCTTCCTCTCCTCGTCTTCTCATCTTTCAAGCTTTGCCTTTTAAGGAGAAGTCCAGCTTAATTTCTCAGCAACCAGGGCATAGGTCGATACTGGCAGCCATCTTAGTTACAATTTCCTTTGTGTCAGCAAGCTACAGGGGAAAGCTTATTGTTTCACAGCATAAAGTACAAAGAATAGAAATATATATATATTTTTACCTTGACAATACCACTTTGGAGTGTGTGTTACTTTTTTATCACATTTTATTATATTTTGGGTAAGAAAAGCAATGAAAACATATCAAATCAGCCATTTTGACCCTTTTTTCCATTACACTATTTGCCATATTGAAAAAATATTTTTAGATTTTAATAATACAGGCATTTTTGGACTTGTTGATGCCTATAATGTTTATATTTTTTGTTATTTATGTATTTATTTTTTTATTCTACGGAAAGAATTGCTTATATTTTTTTACATTTTTTAAAAACTTTTTTATGTCAGGATTCGGGGGCGCTGCGGCCCTCCAGCGGATGTTGGGCGGGTGCGGGCATTCCCGTGTCCTGACGCTATGCGGCGCTCATCCCGAGTGCAAGCCAGAAAATCCTCTTGTAACACTTAAGTTCATTAAGGGTTAAAGGTTTGGCTAGTTTTGCTAGCTTTACTGGCAGGCATTCCTGTCAGTAATTTTGGTCCATTCAAGGGTGTGGCTGGGATCCCTACTCCTATCATGCCTTGGGGCTGGGACTCTAGCCACTATTTAGTTTCACACTCGCCATTCATCTGTGCCTGCTATAGAGCCTTGTGCCTAAGCTAGCTACTCTGTGTTTATCCGGTATTCCAGTGACTTTGTACCTTTTTCCCTGGTTTCTGTTACTGTTACCTACCTTTTGTGTTATCCGCTGTTTATTCCTTGCTTGGTTCCAGTACCTTTTACCTCTTCAGTTCCTGACCTGTTTAGGGTTGTTCCTGCTTGTGTTTTGTTTTGGTTGTTTGTCTCGTGTTCCACTTTCTTCAGTGTAATTGCAGTCTTCGGTTGGGGTCGGCCTGTTAAGGAGCTGGGTTCCCCCAAAAGGCAGGGACAGTGGTTTGGGAGGAGTGTCAGGGCCTCACTTTGTCTGTGTCATTTGTGTCCCCCTGACCCACTCCTCACATTTTATGTTTTTGTAGCCAGTGTTTGAGGCTACAAAACTCACTATTTTTTTTTTTCAATATTACGTACCATGTTCCATAGAGAAGCATGGTAATAGGTGAATTGCTAATTTCTTATGTTGGCCTGCTGGCCAACATAAGAATTGCAGTTCTAATACCCTGGGTCTCTTTCAAATAGCAGTGGCTATGTGGTTAATGACCGAGAATGGCAATAATGCCGATCATGGTCATTAAAGCCTTTAGATGCCGGGATCACACTTGATCACACATCTAAAATCTAAAAAACCCAGAAGTGTGTGCTTTCAAATCCTTACCAGCATCCCCTATGACCAATGGGGATACTGGTAAGGACCCGTTCTTCCGGGTTTTTGAATTTTAGATGCCATGATCACACTTGATCACAGCATCTAAAGGCTTTAATGACCGCGATCGGCATTATTGCCATTTGCGGTCATTAGCCGCGGGTCTCTGTTATTTGAAACAGCAGAGACCTGCTGAGCATGGCATCCACTGCATGTGCAAATAGGCACAATGTTTACCCATCGCCATACATGTACCAATCAACATGAAACACCAATGAGAGAAAGAATGGTGTTAATTAGAGATGAGCGAGCATGCTCGTCCGAGCTTGGTGCTCGTTCGAGTATTAGGGTACTCGTAAGTGCTCGCTGCTCGGACGAGTATCTTGCCATGCTCGAGGAAATGGCAACTTCCTCATCATGCTTTTTTGGCACCTATAAACACAGCCAATCACAAGCCAGGAGACTCTGCGGTACACCCAGCATCACGTGGGGCCCTTACATGTCGATAGCAGGGGTTGGCTGGCCTGATCAGGTGACCCTGGAATATACTAGTGACTGGCCGTGGTGCTCGGCTCAGATGCCGTCTGGATGTCGTTAGGGATAGAGCTGCTGCGTTTCAGGGACAGTGTTAGGGCCTGCATTTAGTTGTCTGTTAGGCAGGGATCACCCACAAAGAACCCAACAGCCCTTCTAAGGGCTAGAAGACATTTTTTTTTGTCTCCTGCCTTGGCTGGCTGGCTGGCACTAGTAGTGCAGCTATCGCCATATATAACCCCCTTTTTTTTTAATGTTATATCTCAGTGATACAAATCCATTGCACACAGCAGTGTGGAACCATTCTGTGTGTCACAGTTCAGTACACTCACTATTTTCTGTCCAGGTGACACTTTCTGTATGTCACCGAATACAACCAAGTCATTTGCTGCCTGTCACGTGTATAGCTTGATCCCAAAAATCTCTGTGCGACATTTGTCTGGGTCGCAGTCTAAATAGCTACCGTCAGTAGGGTGTCAGTTAGCTCTACGATAGTTTCTGCACGTCACGTTCCAAAAAAAAAAAAAAATCCAAAACAAAATATACCAAAAAAATTATTTTTTTTGTTGTTTTAGCTCAGTGATACAAATCCATTTCACACAGCTGCGTGTAACCTTTCTGTGTGTCACAGTTCAGAACACTCACTCCAATCCGTATATTCTGTCCAGGTGACACTTTCTGTACGTCACCGAATACAACCAAGTCATTTGCTACCTGTCACGTGTATAGCTTGATCCTAAAAATCTCTGTGCGACATTTGTCTGGGTCGCAGTCTAAATAGCCACCGTCAGTAGGGTGTCAGTCAGCTGTACGATAGTTTCTGCACGTCACGTTCCCAAAAAAACAAAACTAAAAAAAAAAATACAACTAATTTTTTATATATATATTTTTTTTATATTTTTTTTTTAGTTTTGTTTTTTTGGGAACATGACATGCAGAAAGTGTCACCTGGACAGAATATACGGATTGGAGTGAGTGTGCTGAACTGTGAGACACAGAAAGGTTACACGCAGCTCTGTGAAATGGATTTGTATCACTGAGCTAAAACAACAAATACAACTAATTTTTTATATATATATTTTTTTTATATTTGTTGTTTTAGCTCAGTGATACAAATCCATTTCACACAGCTGCGTGTAACCTTTCTGTGTGTCACAGTTCAGCACACTCACTCCAATCCGTATTTTCTGTCCAGGTGACACTTTCTGTACGTCACTAAATTAAACCAGACTGAACAAGTTTGTGGGTTTCAGTACACCAGGCCCATTTATTTTATTTTTTTATAGAATACACTTATATACAGAAAATGTTGAACCCCAGGGCTAAGGGTCGAGGACGAGGGCGTGGGCATTCAATTACTGCAGGGGGCAGAGGCCGTGGTCCTGGGCAGGGTGAGACAGTACCTGCTGATGAGGGAGCTGTGGAACGCCGCAGAGCTACACTCCCTAGCTTCATGTCTCAACTTACAGGGACACATGGTAGAGGACTGTTGAAACCACAACAGTGCGAACAGCTGATCTCGTGGATTGCGGATAATGCTTCAAGTAATTTGTCCACCAGTCAGTCTTCCACGCAGTCCACCCACGTTACCCAAGGGAGCCCTCCTCTGGCTCCTCCACCTCAACCTCCTTCCCCCCAGTCTGCCCCCTCCCAGGAAAATTTGGAATGCGATCCGGCATACTCTCAGGAACTGTTTTCTGGACCCTTCCCAGAGTCACAAACCACTTCTCAGGTTGCTGCTGACCTCTTTCCCGATGCCCAAGTTTTCCAACTGTCGCAGTCTGTGGGTGATGATGATGATGACAATGTTGAGTTAGTGGAAGAAGTTTGTAAAGAGGTGTCGGACGATGAGGAGACACGGTTGTCAGACAGTGAAGTTGTTGTAAGGGGAGGAATTCCGAGGGGGGAGCAGACTGTGGAATCGGAGGATGACGAGGTGACTGACCCAAGCTGGGTTGATATGCCGAGTGAAGACAGTGCTTCTGAGGCGGAGGCGAGTGCTGCACCAGAACAGGTTGTAAGAGGCAGTGGTGTGGCCAGAGCTGGTGCATCAGCAGCAACTGTTTCACGTAGTGAAGCTCCCGTGGCGAGGCCTAGCAAGTCGACCACAGATGCTGCCACTCTCAGGGCAGCGCAGCGCCGCCTACAACTGCCCGCTCACCGACTGTTGTGCGACGTGCCCACGAGATGGAATTCCACATTAAGCATGTTATGCAAAGTTTACCAGCAGCGCAGAGCGATTGTAGACTGCCAGATGTCAACTTCCACCAGAACTGGTAGTCAGGTCAGTCAGATTCTTCAAGTCTACAATGAGAAGTGGACGTGGATGTCTGATATCTGCCAGGTGTTGAGCAACTTTGAGGAGTCAGCACAGATGGTCAGCGGCGATGCCGCCATTATCAGCCTCACCATCCCGCTGCTTTGCCTGTTGAAAAACTCACTGCTCAGCATCAAGTCGGATGCTTTGCGCTTGTCACAAGAGACGGTGGAGGAAGATACGTCGCTTGATAGCCAGAGCACCCTTCGGTCTGTTTCTCAGCGCGTATCGGAGGAGGGGGATGAGGATGAGGAGGAAGAGGAGGAGAATGTCGGCGAGACAGTAGAGGGTACCAGTGCTCAGTCCTTAACTCTTGAGCGTGTATGGGCTGAAGAGGAGGACTTGGAGGAGGAGGAAATGGAGAGTCAGGCCAGTGAGGAGAGGAAATTCTTGCGTGTTGGGACTCTGGCGCACATGGCAGACTTCATGTTAGGCTGCCTATTCCGTGACCCTCGCGTTAGAAGAATTTTTTCAAACACCGATTACTGGGTGTTCACTCTCCTGGACCCACGGTACAAGCAGAACCTTTCCACTCTCATCCCTGCAGAGGAAAGGAGTATGAGAATGAATAGATATCAACAGGCCCTGGTGCACAAGCTGAAACAATTCTTCCCATCTGATGCCGCTAGCGGCAGAGGGCATGGTTCTGTGGGCCAAGTAGCGGGGGAGAGGAGGCGAGCAGGCAGCTTGTCCAGCACTGACAGGGGAACGCTCTCCAAGGCCTTTGCCACTTTTATGTCACCCCAGCAAGACACTGTCACCTGTCCCCAGTCTAGGCAGAGTAGGGGGGAGCTGTACAGAAAGATGGTGAGGGAGTACCTAGCTGACCATACCAACGCCCGTAGCGATCACTCTGCTCCATACAACTACTGGATTTCAAAGCTGGACACGTGGCCTGAACTGGCGCTGTACGCCTTGGAGGTGCTGGCCTGCCCTGCCGCTAGCGTGCTGTCAGAGCGGGTATTCAGTGCAGCTGGTGGCGTCATCACCGATAAGCGTACACGCCTGTCAACTGACAGCGCTGACAGGCTGACGCTTATTAAAATGAACAAAGCCTGGATTTCACCGGAATTCAAATCTCCTCCGGGGGAAAGCAGCTAAAATTTAACATTACTTATCTATCCGATTTCTCTTCTCTACTCCTCCTACTCCTCCTCCTCCATATCGTCTTTGCCTAACGCTGACCAAAAAAACGCCATTTTTCAGAGGTCCAACTGGCACTCTTTTACCACAATTTTTCAGGAGGGCCCCCTACAGGCCCTCTATTCAAACAATTTTTCCAGAGGTCCACCTACAGGCCCTCTCTCCAAGCAATTTTTCCGGAGGTCCACCTACAGGCCCTCTCTCCAAACAATTTTTCCGGAGGTCCACCTACAGGCCCTCTCTCCAAACAATTTTTCCGGAGGTCCACCTACAGGCCCTCTCTCCAAACAATTTTTCCGGAGGTCCACCTACAGGCCCTCTCTCCAGTTCCAGTTTCCAGTTTTATTTGCGCAAACTGCGTAAATTTTATTTTTGGGATAGGTGTGAAAAATAATATTACCTGCGTATCTATATTGCCCAACATTGGATACGGTAGCAACTAGAAGACCAAACACATGCTGCCAACAGGGTTCCGTAAATTCCAGGTCCACAATGTCACGGAGCTCGAGGTTCTGTTGATGAGCAACAAGTCCTTCTGTGCAGAAGTCGCCCACAACGTCTCCATCTAAGAACCTAAAGACCATTGTAGAGAGAGAGCAGCACAGCTCGCCATCAAAGTGACAAACCCCAACGTCAGACTGCGCAGCGAAGATAGCGAATAAATATCTCTGTGGTTATTTGAGCTAAATAATAGTTAAATAAACACAAAAAATAAAAAAAAAATTGATCTGTTCCTGTGCCTGATCCACCAAAGTTGAATCTGTCCCATTATGAGAAAGTCCCCCCAAGGAGTCCCCACTGTAACTTGCTTCCCATACAACTACCTCACCCCCCAACACCTGTGTCTCGCCATTGTCTACCACCTCCTCAGACAACACTGGTAAATCCACAATGTCAGCACACGGAGACTGCAAAAGGTCTTGCGAATTGGGGCAGAGAATGTTCTGGGGTAGCACATCAGAGAAGGGGTGACTATGGGGTTCCAGGGAGTACGTGACCACATGCAATCTCCAGGGGCCTGTAGGTGGGGGGCAGGCTGGGGGGGAAGGAGGTTTTCAAAAGTCATGCCACACTTGATCGACAATTGTACCGGTTGATGCTAAATTTTTAAGTTGGGGTCCTACGTCGTCATTCTAACTACACCCGGCTGTTGTCACCACCACACACGCTAGCCCAGGGGGCACTCCTCTGGCTCTTCCAGCGAAACCTCCTTCCCCCCAGCCTGCCACCCCACCTACAGGCCCTCTCTCCAAACAATTTACTTCTTTGTCCTATCTTTCTCTCTCTCCAAACTATTTTTCCGGATAGCTGCCATATACGGTATTAAACTGAGTAGTATACATAGAAGACATACCACACTTGATCAATCTCATAATTTACGACTGTAACCGGTTGATGATAAATTTTTAAGTTGGGGTCCTGCGTCGTCATTCTAACTACATCCGGCTGTTATCACCACCACACACGCTAGCCCAGGGGGCACTCCTCTGGGTCTTCCAGTGAAACCTCCTTCCCCCCAGCCTGCCCCCCACCTACAGGCCCTCTCTCTAAACAATTTACCCGGATAGGGGACGTATTAGATATTGTACTGATGTTTTTTTTTTGTTCTTCTTTTAATTGCCTCCTGACCTGTGATAGGCAGGCATGACACGTCCCCTTAGCTGCAGTTGGAAAGACACTCCCCTGGCCAGAGCAAGCTCTTTTTCCGTTTTCCGTGGTCGAAAAATCATGAAATATAAGGTCCC